>VZRL01003987.1:643978-725051 GCA_013397895.1 Origma solitaria | reverse complement strand
CCGCCCGCCGTCCCCCCGCGGCGCAAGGGACTGGGGCCGGGGAGGGGGCGGGGCCTCCGCGCCTCACGTGACTCGACGCCACGCGCGCCGGGGCGCGCCCCCGCGCGGCCACGTGACGGGGTCCTCCCCCGCCCGCGCGGCGACGCGTTTTGGCGGCAAAACGGCTGCAAATGGCGGCGGCCTCGGGGGCAGTGACGGTGGGCTGTTTTTGCCCTTGTCCTTCGAGTTCAGAATCACTGAATCAATTAGGTTGGAGAAGACCTCTCAGATGATCAAGTCCTGCCTATGTCTGAACACCACCACGTCAACTAGACCGTGACTCTAAGGGCCACACCCAATCTTTGCTCCAGCCTGAGAGCACCATGTCGCACAAACCACTGCCGGGCCAGCCATGGCCAACGCCACTGAAGTTTTGTGGAGTGTTGATTACCTCACCTTTCTTCCTCTGCAGGAAGTGTGTTAGCCTCAAGGATGCCGCTGAGTTGTTTTCTTCATACCTAGGTCATCCTGCTTTTATTACAATAGGGAATGGGAAGGGCAGCTTGGCTCTTCAAATGAAGCAGTTGAGATGTAAAGGTTCTGGAGGGCTTTGTTGCCCTTGTGGTTCTCGTGCTGGGCCAAGCACCCTCTCACGCACTGCTGATGTCCTCACAACAGTACAAAACATCAGTGATGGACATTGTCCTTTCTTGCATCTACTAAAGAAGCTGTCCTGGGGTGGCATAATGATATCTTGTATTCCCTATCGTTTTGTATGCTTGACCAGAAATATGGTCCTGTAGCTTTAACTGTGTCCCACAGCTGGGAGCTCTGCCGCCAGCGCGGGATGGTTTGAAACTTTCCCCAGCTCTCCTACGGGGGAGTGAGAAGGAAGGGACCCTGGCTTTTTTTTTTCCCCTCAGTCAGTTGCTGCTGCTGGTGGCTGGTGCTACTGGTGTAGCTGCTGCTTGGGTTGTTTTTTTTTTCCCTCCCTGGGATTGTTTTTCATCGTTTTGGACCCTTTTCTTCGACTTGCTTTCTCATCCGAGAACCTGAGGAGCCCCGGGGGACAGCGGACGAGAATCGTCCAGGGAGCCACCGGAGGAACTTCACCTAGCCCTTCGGGCCCCTCCCCAGAAAGGGGAAGCTACGCCTGAGGAAAAGGACACTAAGTTCATCAGCTGTTTGTTCAGGTTTTCTGACCCCTTTTCCCCTTTTCCCTTTCCACTGTGTGGTCTGTTAATTAAACAGTTCTTTCCACTTTAGGCTGAGATATTCTGTGTTGTGGGGGGAGGGGGGCCAGAAACCTCTGCTGTGGGGGGAGGCACCTGCTCGGAGTGCTTTCCACCTAGGATATTTGTCTAATCCAAGACACTCCTTCATCTGTCACAGGTGTTGGAAATACTGGAGATGGGCATTGGTCTTGTTGAAAAGGATCTGATGGCCACAGAATTGGCATGAATATGTTTTGCCGTCTTCTAGGCTGCATGGGTTGACGTGGGTTAATGGCTTCACACTCTTTGCGTTGCCAGTGCTCATTGAGGAAGTGAGGAAGAACTGTGTTACTGCAGTGAGAGCCCTGCCTGAACTAAACTGAGTTACTTCTCATAGTCAGTGAGCACTGAGAGAAGTTGTCTTGAGTTGGGCATTTCACATCATCTGAAAAACGAGGAACACTGGTACTTTGCAGAAACTTAAATTGGTTGTAACAGTCTTTTGGCTGGAAAAGCAGACCACTAATACATGCCATTCAGTCTTGCTCCTACCCAGGTTTAACTCAGTATCCCATACCCACTACCTTATCTTGTACAACCATTGGATTGATTGGATGTTCGTGTTCTCTTTTTTCTTTTCTTTTTGTCAGAAAGGACAAATGATGCTACCTTCTTCTTGCATACAGTTGGAAGCTGAAGTGCTTGATGAAATGAACACTAAATCAGAGCTGGGAAGAGATGAGGTTCCTCTAGGATTGCAGAAATGTTTGTCTGCAAGTGTAGACATTCACAGTGATAGCCCTGAATATGCAACATTTTGGAGACAGGCCTTGGAATCTGGTCAAAAAATGACCACATTTTGGGTCATAGCAGTGAGCTCAAAGTAGTATGTTTCTAGTTTTCCCATACAAGCCTCCAAGTATATATCTTATTTGTGATTTGTAAGCCAGAAACCTTTTAAGTTTCTTGACTTTTATTGCACGGGAAATCCATTCTGTTACAAGCAGAAGAAGAGAATACTTTTAGCTTTTCCATTTAAGGCTTAATGTAGTGCCAGGAAAATCTGTTTGGTTTGCATGTATCCCTTGCTACCAAACTGCGTATAACACCAATACTAATCATTCATGCAAGTGCTAGAAACAATGACATGAAGACCTATTTATTCTTTCTCAATCACTTAATACATCTGCAGGAACTAAAATGCCTTCTTCTCTGGATAACCCTGTCCTGTACTGTGCTGTTTGCAATTATTTTCACTTAAGGGTAAACCACAATAGCCAATTTCATAGTCTGCATTTGTTTTAGCTTGCTGTATTGTTTCTGCCTTGACCAGAGGGTTTTCTGTATTGAGCCCAGGCCAGGAAGGAGGGAGAGAGGTGGAGTGTGGGTTTCTCGGTCATGCCAAAGGTTAGCACTTGGAGAGGGTAGAGTGAGCGTTGTTTGTTTTGTTCTCATCAGGGTCAAGCAGAAAGTAGCCCATCCTTCAGTTGTGCTGCCCTGAAGAGGACTTGCACTTAAGCCTTCAGGGGCCTTGTGCAAGGGAGGATTCCTGTCTTTAATCGTGACTCACAGGCAGTTAATTGCTAAGCTTATATCTAAGAGACCAAGAAAGGATTTAGTAAGTAGAACGAATGACCACAAACAGTGGTGAATAACAAAGGAGTTATTTTTTTTCTTGTTTGACAACAGTGAGAATATGATGACAGTGACTGAATCAAGCATGGTGATGACCTGAGAAAGAAGAAAAGAACAAAGTGCAGCTACAAGGCCATGTTGTTCATCCTGTATTTGCATCCTGACAGAAATGACTCTATGGTAGCTAGAGCTCATGGAAGAGAAGAGCTGGTGCTTGGTGGTGATGGGAGAAAAAGATTGTGCAGAGAAGAGGTTCTTTTCAGATGCCTGTTTTCTTCATGGACATATGGGGCAGACTATGTGACAGTGGGAGAGTGTGAATATAAGAGAGAGGAGCCTTACATTGCAGTGTAAATGCAGTCAAGTAACCCACTTGCTGTTCGAAAGGTAAATACAGAGAAGAAAGAAGCAGATGAGGAACATGTGTGTATGGGGAAGGACAATGAAGAGGGGGGAGAAATGAACCCAACCAAAACAGTCCAAGGAACAAAGAGGTGGAGATGGTGAGAAAGAACAAAAAAAGGATGGAAGACTGGAAGGGGAAGGACCTGACTTTTACACCAGTTCAAAGACACAATTTTTTGTTAAGAGGAATTGAAAGATGTATAACTTGGGTGTGCTAGAAATAAAGATTTAAGATAAGGACTTGTAGCAGTAAGAATTCGTCACCATCAAAAATATCTTTGGAGTTCAAATACACTCTTCCCTGTTCTCTTATTCTTGTCGCTTCCTTGACTGATTCATTATTTCCACAGTGTGCTGTTCTCCTAGCTCCATACTTTGAGTCTCATGTCTCAAATAAACCTGTCATTTAGAGGAGGCACATTAAGATACTTTGTATGTTTTGGGATGCAGGGCCTGGTTAGAAATGCGTAAGAGATAAAGGAGTCTTCATGACCTAAACTCCCCCGTATGTGGGTTATTCACCTATCAGTTGTTTGAAATAGCTTTAAAAATAGAAAAAAATTAGTGTCCCACTATTTGGTTTAGGTACTGGAAGAGGGAAATTGAGCAAATAGCAAGAGAAGTATCAGAGGTTAGGATGATGACAGCAAAGAGAGGGGGTTGGAATAGTGATGACAGTGTGGCTTAGGCTGTGTGGAGCTGATAGCTGGGAGGAGGACTAACTCTTCCAGGGAGAATGTCATGTTAGGAAAAAACAAGCGTGATATTTGTATATCATTGGAGCCCTGACAACAAAACTAGATCTTTTAGGGATAAGAGAAGGTATGACAGAATAAAAATTAGGACAGGTTCACACAAATATTAAAACACTCATGGTGTTTGGGAAGCGAAGGGGATTAATGGAGGATTAGAATTTGCAGTGTGATAGATATTAAAGAAACAAACAGCGACTGGACAGATAAAATAGAACTTGTTCGAGTCGGTGTTGGAGAAATGTGTCAAAGAGCTTCTGTGAGAGAGCATGAAGATGATGTACTGGAGATATTTGGCTTCAAGCCTGGAGAGAAATAGTTTTTGGGAGATTATTAGGAAAAACACTACTTGGAACAAAAATAGGTTGATAACTAAGGTTCTTAATTTCAAAGGTCAAACTTTGAGAAATTAAGGGAATGAGCTGGTGATGGCAAATACATCTAGGTGGTTGAGGACTTGCATGTGGAAAAAGCTTGGCATCTGCCAAATCTCTCTGAAAAAACATATCTGTAATTCATATCTCAAACAAGAGCAATAGTCAGTTCCAGCTTGATAAATAGCCACTTCAGAAGCATTATTGGGAACAATCAAAAGCTTGAAAGGAATGAACAAAATGATTACTTGAAAAATATTAAGAAGGGTAAGAAAAAAGTGAGAATTTTGAGAAGCTCAGCTTCCTTTACAAAGGAAATTAAAGCGGGGACTAATGAGAAAGAAGATATGAAAACGAATGTTTCCACATTTCAGATGAAAGTAAAAAACCTATCACATACCCATCTGAAACATCAGAAGATCTTTTTTCATGCAGAAGTTTCCATTAATGATGTAGGGGAAAAAATGAGCTGTAATAATGAAATGTGCTGATGATACAAAATAGTGAGACAATTTCAGTATGAGAAGGATCAAGACTAGATGACCTTCAGAACCTTAATAACAGAATGGATTAATTTTAATAACACAACATGCAAGGAGACTGATAGTGGTATTTTCTACTGGGGGAGAACCTCGTTTGTTGGAAGTAACAGTGGATAGGAAGTGCCCATTGTATTAGTTGATGATGGCCAACTCATAGATAAAATCTAGCTGCAAAAAAAGTTACTAAAATCCCATGGCATGCCAGGTCAGCTATTTCCATTAGATAACTGTAGATAAAAATATTGGTCTCATATGAAACTATTTATGCAATTCTGGTCACTATTATTCTGAAAACATGAGATCGCACTGCAGGAGGTACAGAGAGGGACTCAAAGAAAGATCAATAAAATGGAGAATCTGTTTCATGAGAGGAGAATAAAATTGGTTCATTTAGCTTAGTGAAACTAAAGGTGAAGTGTAATTTCAGTCTGGAAACAGTAAAAATAAGCATTAGTTAGGACAAAAGCTTTTCAGGCTGAAGGATGGTAGTGTGTGAAGAAAAATGGGTTAACTGATTACTGAATATGTTGAAACAGACATAGCTATCACGTTAGACATTAAATAGTGTTATTTCTGAGGCATGTAAGTGTTCCTTCACAAGGTTACAAAAGACACTTCATGAAAACGGTAAAATGGTAGGTAGACCTGTGCAAAGGAATCTGATAATGAAAATTAATTGCAAATAAAACCTGAACTCCTAAAGGGGCAAGAAAATGAATCTTGTATAGTCACAACTTTCTTAAAGATACCTCTGGCTTCTTTGAAGGCTGGGGCCACACTCACCTATGTTCAAAATCACTGATGGAGGTCTATGCATTACTCAGTAATCAACATGACCTATGTGTCTGACAGCAAGAAAAAAAACAACTGAGCAGAGCCTGGTCTGTAGGTTGTTTTTGTGTAAGCTGGGAGGAGAAATGGAGAAAGTTTTTGCAATATTCATTTTCAGGTGGCAGAAAGGAGCAAATTAATGATGGGGGAGGACAGCACATTTGAATATACAACCTGGGTTATGGCTTGAGCTGTTTTTTCAAAAGGAAACCTTACAAAATATTTTCAGAGCTATCTTAAAAGCAAGGGACTGGATATGTTCTCATTTTACATAATTTAATACAAACCACAGTGCTAATACCTGTAATTAATGGTACCTTTCTACCTTTCCAATTGTGTTTTCTGTTTATCATTTTCCTTTGTTCGCTTCCCAATGCACACAGCCTGAATCCTCAATAGTTTTATTCTCATTGAGAGAATCTAGCAGAGTTCCAGCTATACTTTAAAAAATTAAGAGAAAGAAAGGATGTCCTGGAGATGGATGTGTTTTCACATCATTACACTCTTTCCCCATTTGGCAAGATTTGGCTTTTCAATTAAGAGGATTCCACAAAACTTGTTTGTTGTTGTTTTTGGTTTTGTTTTGTTTTGTTGCTTTAATTTTGTGTCTAAGAATGGAATCTTTCATGAGTATGGAAGAAAGAGATTGGGCATCAGGATAGGGCAGTTCTTGTGAGCAAGTTGGGGAGGGAAAGGAGAGAGTTTATTTAAAATAAAAACTGAATATCCTGCTAATAGGTAAAGGAAGTATTTACTTGTAGGTGTAAGGTCAGTTTAAAGAATGTTTTCTTTTTCATGTTGATCTGCATTCTGCATTCCTGATTCTTCATGATTTAGCTGTTTTAGAACCAGTTTATTACTTAGTAGTGACACACAGCTCTTTGCTGTGATAAAGCATAGAACTGCTTCTCAAGAACATATTTTACAGCAACACATTTATTTTGAAAAATAATATGTCATTGAATTTTTCAGCAAATTAATACTGAAAAACTTTGGTAAAACATAGAGTCCTATGTCAATAGAAGGAAAAAATGGTACAACCTGCAAATGGCACGAAGAGGAGGTAGAGGGATGGACTTTAAGAATGGGTAGTATAAATGTTCTGTAATCACTTACCATTCTCTGACTGATGATGGACTACATATACTGCCTGTTACAGCAATATTGATTGCAATCAGATGATAAAATCATTGCACAGAGAAAGAAACCACTGCAGTGAAAATGAAAAGATGGAAATTTAATGAATTCTTGATTAAAAAAAATGATTTCTTGGAATTAAATCAAAACCTCATTCTTATAGCTGAGCATTAGTCATGAGAATAACAAAATGCTGAAAACATACAACCCATTTAAAATTTGTTTCAAACTGTGTATTTATCTTCTACAGCCATCCCCCACTTTCAATCAACAGTCCTTATGGTACAAATTTTCCTCACTCAGAGCCTTAGATTTACTTACAATTAATCCACTGGTATAGTGATGGAGATTCTTGCTGGAATGCATTAACTTCCTCTGTTAAATCCCCCCTCAGGCAAACCTCTTGAAAAATATTTCCTTTGTCTAGGGTATGCAGTTTAGTAGCTCCTTTCTTATAGTGAGATAGCAATTCTTTTGCAGTGATTTATGCATGCTATTCAAATACAAAACCTGCATTAAATTATGTTACATTAAAAGATCTGAGACGCACATGCCATTACTTCAGCACCATAGTGAAAGGAAAAATGTAGGTTTGATCCTGTCGCCGTTCAAGCCCATGCTTAACACAGTGAATCATTGGGATGTGGACTTGCAAGGATGTAGCAATATTCTGTAACTTTTGGCTTACAGAGACCAAACAGACTTTCAAACTCACTGATGACCATGTACATCTTTAGTATTTTTATTATTCACACAGACAAAGTTGTTGTGTGGCATTTCAAAAGAAGCAAGCTCCGGACTTCTGGAAGGAAGATTTCACAGCCTCTGAAGTAGCCTATTTAAATGCTTCACAGTCTGAACTGGATTCATAATACTTGACTTAAATCCCTGCTGGAAATTCATCTGATCTTTGTTCTTCCTCTAGTTGTCACGGTGGAACAATAGCCACCAAATCTTTTATGGCAGCTTACTACATTTCTGAGCGCTACTATAATATCTCTCCTTGAGCTCTTTATTTCTCAATTTACTGCCCTATTTCTAAGCCACATAAACCTCATTCCTTCAGCTTTTCTCACAGCTGGTATTTCCTACTCTCCTTGCTGTCATGTGTCCCCCACCCTCCACGATGGACAGCAATTTTATTTCTTGGAGCACAGGGACCAGTGCCCAACCCAGTTCTGCACTTGCTGGGACTTTGCCAAAGCTAAATGGAATGATTATTCCTTGTGTCATCTATTACACTGTTGGCTCTAGTTTGTGATCTCCCACATTGTTTTCTGCCTACACAGTCGTTTCCTATTCTATATTTAACTTTCTGCCCTCATTAGATTTCTCTTTCCAAAATGTTGTCTGGTTTGTATATTGTCTGATTGATTTTAGGCTGATTCTTCAAGGCCCATTTTTAGTGCTATTTCCATTCTTCAAAGCACTTTGCCGCTTTAGCCAAGCTGATGTCACTGCCAAACTGTGTCAGTGCAGTCGTGTGGCATCACCCAGGCTGTTAATGGATGTGGGGTATAAAACTGTTCCCAGGATGATGTACTGTGGCACTCCTCCTGAGAAAGCTTCCCAGAATGACAACAAACCATCAATTACTGCACTCTGAGAACAATTTTACAAATGTTGTGCACCTACTGGGTTGCTACTTACCTCTGGAATGCACTGACGTGGCTTACTTAGTAAAATGCTGTGTGGAACAATGTCAAAAGCTTGTCATTGTCATGATGCATCATATCTGCTATTTGCACTTATTTGCTAAAGCAATTATCCTGTCAGAGAATGAGATTAGCATCAATTGATACAATTCTTTTCATGACTAACGCATTTCAACTGGTTTTTAATAATTATCATAATCTTCCAGGTATTTACAAATTTTTATTTAATAATTTGTTCCATTTCAGGGGATAAAAGTTACAATGACAATATAAAATGCTATAAGTTCTCTATTCTGTCTTTTAAAAATAAGTATTGCATTTATACTTTTCTAGGGTTTGAACCTTCCTTCTTGAAAATTGTCATTAATGATTCAAACATTACTTCAATTAATTCTCTGAATATTCATGGTTATTTTGTCACAGCCCACTAACTTAACCACCTCTTTTTTCCCCCCTAGGCATTGTGAGGCCAAGAGTTGGACTGTCCAAGCGTGTACTTGACAATCCCCATGCCATTCTGCAACATGTGTGCTTAGTGTCAAAAAATTGTTGTAATCAGCAAAGCGTGTGTGCTTGTGTACACCCCTCTCTGCCAACGTGTAAGTGCATGATTAAATGCCTCTGAAATCACTGGGACTTGCGACATTACCCAACTTAATGAGACTTCACCCCAGCGGCTGCTCTGCAAACAACTGCAGACTGCTGGCTTGGGGACGCGGTGCGATCCCCTGCCCTGAGCTGTGTTGGAGTGTCGCGTGTTATCTCTCGCTGTGCACTCGGGGATGGTTGGGAAGGGCGTGTCGGGCGGGCGGGAGCGCAGAGGTGAGCGCGGTCACGGCTGGGTGGTGCAGGTGTTGAACCCGGGGCGTGTGCCAGCCTAGCCTCAAGCACCGACTCTTGTCTTTGGCCGCGGGCGGACTGACGGTGGGAGCTCCACCCCGAGCAGGGAAACACGGGCAGAGGCGCTTATCGTGTGCTGATCCTGAGTACAGCAGCAATCCAGTCGCAATCTCAGCTGAACACCGTAATTCAGGTGGTATTTTGGGGCTTGCTGTGAGACTTGTCTGGCCAAATGTAAGAATCTGAAGTGCAGCTGTACATGCCTGTATCTAACATGTCTAGGTTCCTCTTATAACCAAGGAGAGTGGTCAATTTATCTTGGCCTGAGATAGTTGTCAAAAATAGGTCTAGAAGTGCCTTTTCCCCTGCTTTTGATTCTGAGGGAATATAGAAAGTCAGTTCAGCTGTCTCTATGGCATTGCGGTTCCTTCTGTTTGATCAGACAAATCTCAGCCTCATTCAAATAAATTTTGCAGGTTATGTGTAGCCATGCCTTCAAAGATACATTCCATGTATAGTAAATAATGAAAGTATCAGTTCATATCCATGCCAGCTTTTTATTTTTTTTTCCTCATTTCTCTTCCCCACTCTTTCCTCCGCATTCAATTTTATTTTGTTAGACTTTGATTTGCTAGACTGATGAATCACTCTCTCCATGGTTAGCACTTTCTTATTCCTCATTTGTAGCTGGCACTGATCACAACTTTGTATGTAGGATTTGGTTGAGTGGGAGGGAAAGCATGTGCATAGGATGCATATTTCTTTTTGGAAACATTTGCTAGACCACCACCCAGATGCTTGTGACCGAGCACTGGTTCACAGACAGCAGGATGAGTAACTCCTGCATAAAATGATGGTAATCACAGAGGACCCTTTTGTACACCCCAGGAAACTGAACCCATCACTCACTGCATTCCCTGTCCTGCCTGTTTGCACCGAGTAATTCTGCAAGTTGTGCTCTGAGGAATACTAATCATATATTTGTGAGTACTAATTCATGGTTTGCTTATTATAGCTTTTTAAAGCATAGTGCTATGGATGCCAGTCTGAAAAAGTTCCCTAAAATGTTGCTTCCTCTGTTTCATGGCACATTAAAGCAGTGTTGGTGGGAGACCTAAAGCAAACAGCCAGGAAACTGTTAAAACACAAAGATATTGGCACTGAGCTTTGCTTTTCCCTGTCAGAGTGAGCTGATTTCACACACACAACCCTTTAAACTAATAAATCAATGGTAAACTTGTGACCTTATTTGCTGTAATGAATCACTTGTATTGCCATGTTCCGCAGCGTATCAAACTGCAGCAAATCTGGTTTCACTGGCCAGTGTGCTGTGCCTGTCTCAGTGCTGCAGTGAAGCTCTATTTGAATTAAAAATGTATGTTTCAGCTTGACAAGGCATATCAAATGCTAACATTTGTTCCCTAGTCATACTTAGCTTGGTAGTATTTGGTCCTAGCCAGTAGAAGTAGCAAAGCTGTACTATCTCTGAATTTCCCACCTAATGTTACATATAGCTTTTAAAATGTTTTTTAAAAACTACCAAAACAACTGTAAAGGATATTAGCAGGAAAAAAAAATACAGTCAGTTAACAAGTGGTGACATTGAAATGTTTTTATTAGCTTACTAGCCAAGAGGTCTGACTGCCTTCTTAGAGTAGTGTGTAGTGAACTCTCAGATATCAACATTGTGAAGCTGGAGCTTTAAAGGTTCCAGTAAAAGTTTGATTTAAAGATTTTGTGTGGCACTTGCCAGAGTGATTTTTTGCCAGTCTGTGATTGTCTGTCTCTACCAAAGACTCTACAAACTGATGGACCTCAATACATATTTCTATGAATTCAAACCCAATATTGTTAAATGCGTTTTGTGTTAATCTGTGAACTTCTCTATGCCTTTCAGACTCTAGGTCCTGGTGAAGTTACTCCTACCTGTGAATAACTCTGGGAAGGTGATTATGTTCACTTGCACTTGCAGCACCATCCTTTCAAATGATGCAGTGCATTTGCTTCTCAGTATCAGGCAAGCAGCGTGTTGGTCTGAAGTTGTCATACTGTCTAGGAGCCCACATCATGGATAAAAATAATTTGTATAGAAAGATAGCCTTTGCTTCAGAGAATTTTCAAGCTAAATACCTCACTAAGACAAGAGATTACAAAGAGCACAGTCAAAGAGAAAGAATCTAGGAGGCAATTAGCAAATAAGATCAATCCTCACTTTCCTCCCCTTTGTAACCTCCTGGATATGCTGTGGGAAGTTACAGATAATTTCTACTTATAGCATATTTCTCAGATTGTTTGACTGCAAAAGAAGAAGCGTGATTATATCCATTTCAGCATATTAGACAAAAAATTAAAGATGCTTTGGACTGGATTAATCTAGTTCATTGTGAGTATCTTAAAAATGGATATGACTATCTAAGCCAAATTTCTTGGCCTGTGTATAAGCAATGGAGAGAAACAAGCAATTGTAGGGCATCACCCATTTTATTCTAAGGTGAGGGCTAAGACAGAGTAGTTGAATGGCACCCTGAAAATGCCTGTGTCTTTCAACTGACTGCCAGAGCATCCAGCATGGACATTGGCCATATGTACTGCAGATGTCTGAAGCTGAGGGGATTTGAGTCCCACTGCAGTAGCTTTTCTCCTTCTGTGCACTTGTGCAAGGGTAAAATATCAATAATCTATACTTCTTGACACCTTACTATTGAAGTGCATGCAGAATGTTGCATGAACAAAGTAATTCCTGAGTGTTGAAGCGGGGAGTGATCCCCTGAAGCATTTCCTACTGTATTTCTCATGTCTGAGAAGAGGACACACACACACCGTCTAGACCATCTGAACAGGAAACTTTATTCAGTCATTTCTCAGCTCTTTCATTTTGTGTTCTAAACTTACCTAAAGAAATAGTGTGGATCACAAAATAATACAAAATAATATAAAATAGCAGCTTTTAAATTTTTCCTGGTTTTCACACTGCCTTCCCTGCCTTCTCCCTGCTCCCAAATTTACAGCTTAGACCTTTATAGTCTACTTAGATAGACATTTAGCCTAAATTTGAGATGTAAATTTAATGGATTGTTGGCCCCTGAGGACAGCCATGTAATGTTGCTGGCAGTGAATGGCTACTGTTCTGCCATGTGAGAATGGCTAAATTTCAACAACGTGGGAAATCAACTCTAAATATCCAGCTTTCAAAGCACTGTGAGATCTATTTTGAAGTGTTATTATGTAAATGTAAGCCCTTTTTATTTCTGATAGACAACTGTACGGAGGTGGGCAACACTGGCCCGCTTTACTTTCCAACATGGCATTAATTATAACACTCTAACCCATTTTCTGTGTGCTGAGTCACACCGACAGCCAAATACCATGTCTAATTTCCTTTATTAGTTGCTCTGAAAGTCTCTGGCAAATGTGAAACAAATGCTGTGCACAGTTCCTCCAAAGGGCAGGTGGTTGTATGAAGGGACTGCTTAGACATGTTAGATGAGACCTCTTGTGAGTGTGGGAAATGACCTGCTGCTCTATGTAGACCTAAGGCCTCAGCTGAAAATTTTGGCTGACATCTGATGTCTTAAGGAAAATGCCCAAGTGGGCTGAACAGAAGGAGTTTAGGGGAATGACTTTACTCCCCGAAAGACAGTATATGGTGAGTTCTCCAGGGCAGGGGACCGCTATCTGCTTGTTCTCTGTGTGGGTTTCTTAGGTACTGCTGCAATATGGAACCTAAGTAAGGTGAATTTTTTTATTTAGCCAGATTACCTGGCAGTCAGTTTTCTCTGTGCAGTGACAGTAGAGAGGGTAGCAGCCACCTGGTAACGATCCTCTTGGTAATGTGATAGAAATAACCTGTTTTCTTCAGAAAACTTTTTCCAGCTAAGTTTCTATGTCAGTGCATTTTAAAAAAAAATTATCAGCACTATAGGCTACTTCTTGCTTGCTATAATTTGATTGGAATTTGAGGAACCTGAGCATTTTTTCTGCTTTCGTTTGTAAAAAGCAAGAAATACAGTTGTATGAAATGTGAAAGTAATTAATAATATAAACCTCTACTAATAGAAGAGGTGATATGGTGAGCATATGAAAACATTCAGATTTGGGACTAGAAAATGATAATAGCTAATTGTCTGAACAATTATCACTGTATAAGATAATGAGAGTTGCTGAAATAGCTAGTTGTATAAATGAGACACCCTGCATTATTGATCAGGCTTCTTTGTTTTAGCTACTCTAGAGGTATGCATTTCGCTTTTACATGGTGATTTATCAGGTCTAAACCTCACAATGATCCACTCATATGGTTTGTGTGTGCGTGTGTGTGTGTGTGTTTTGTGGATTTTTTCAAGAAAAAGAGATAAATGTTGAAATATGTTTAAAGTAAGGCAGCATTATCTCTCTCTCAAGGGCTACCCTTATGGGGCTACCCTTGTGGTGCAGGAACATATTCATTGACATAATCAGTTTGATCAGTAGTCTATGTAGTCCAGTGTTTTACCTCTGTCTGATAATAAATTAATTAATAATAATTAATGTTTCAGGAGTCTTAACAAACCTGGTTACTTCAATTCAGCAGTGTTATACATCACAGGAACAGACCTTCCTGACCTTGTGATCTCGTTTAGTCATCATACGCGGTGTAGTTACTTTTATTAATTAAAAGTAGAGAAAAAGAATATTGAAATGGAATCTCTAAAGCCCTTGAGGTTAATCCTACACATTAATGACATTTTGTTTGCTGTTCCATGATGCTGTGAGAATTGTAACATTATCTATTTTAAATTTGCTCAAAGGAATTGGATTTCAAATAAACCTATTCATAAAAGAAGCATGAAAACAGAGCAAAACAGAAGTCATCATCCTATTAGTACTGTAAGTTGCCTAATAGCAAGCAATGATTAAACATATTGTCCTTGAAAAGTTGCAGTAAGAAAGGGGAGTAAAGTATGTCTATTCCTTATAATCTTTCTGATTTCTTCAGCGGCACAGTTTTTACTTAGCTTGCATGAAATAATGTTTATTCCACATATTTCTGAAGAGCCATAGTCTGTAATATTAGTTCCCTTAAAAACCAAAAAAATATTAGTATTAGTGAACCATCTTTACACTATGGTTTTAGAATAGGAGAGGCTTTTCAGTCAATTATTTATGTGCAATAAGTACTGAAAGCCTTATTATCTCAGAATAATCAATGTTTGGCTGAAGCTTGAGAACACTAATAGCTAATCTTAAAAGTCTTGATCCAGTGTCATTTGAAATAATGGCAGAACTCCCATCAATTTTAAACAAAGGAGGCTGAGGCCAAGAAGTATTGCTTTGAGAGATAATTTTAGATAATCAGTTGAAAACACCTGTAAAAGAACAGAAAATTTGACTTTCACTCTCTGCATAATACATTATGAAGTATTTCAGCAGACAGGAGCTCCTAATGGTGTGTGTCTGTATTTTCTGTTGCTTTGAGGAGCCTTTTTTACACATATATATGTATACACATACACACACACAGACACACAGAGACATAGGCACTGAGCTGCTGTTACTGTCTCTGGGAATAAACAGATGGCAGCTGAAAAAATTAGGAGCAAACTGAGAAGGATTAGGGAGACTCAGTAAAATACTGAAATACCTGCCTATCTTTTTATTTAACACTTAAATTACTTCTTTTGTTCCTTGAATACCCAGCAAATTTTTTCTCTCCAGGATATGCTCTCAATCATTCTGGTCATTCTCTCTCTTGAGCAACTCTGATAATTTGGCTGTGTCAGTGCAGAGCAACTTGTGGTATGTGGGAGCCTCTCTCCTCCTGGAACATCTGTAAGATAGCATAAGAAATGAAGGAAGTGACGCCCAAAATGCAGAAGATAATACCAGTGCTTCAGGACGCCTTCTGGTGCAGGCTCACACTTTTAGGTGCTGTGTCAGCCTGTAGGGCAGGGCTGGACAAAGATATCAAGGACGTATTTAAAGATTGCACGGGAGAAGGAAAGAGAAGTTGCTGGCATTTGGTGAGCATTCCATTCTCTCAAATGGAGCACTGCTCTTTTCTGATTTTGCCCGAATTATGAAGGGTGGATTTTGGCTGCATTTGGATGAAGTTCTGAAATGTAATTTAATTATTATTGAAAAAAAATCCTCCAAAATGCAACCTGCTTGTCCATCCAAGCCAAAAATGCTATCAAAACTTCATTTTAACTTTTTTTTTTCCTTCTCATTTGCTTGTCTGCAGGGATTAGGAAGACCAATAAAGAAGGCAGGGATGAACATAGCAGTAATTTTAAAAAAAAAAGTTGGGTGTGCTCTCTGCAGTCTTTTCTGCTGGGGTAAGGTATAGCAAACCTTGTATTGCCCATATTATAAGTAAGCAGATTCTGTTTAATAGTGCTAGTATGTGACCACACTTGGAGGGGATGTTTCTGTTTATCAATAGAGTGGACTTATTTTTGAATAGAAGCATTTGTTTTCTGAAGCAAGGGAGCCCTTCCCCAGTCTTTTAGTGACAGTGCTGGGTGTCAGTGCTGAGTGGTGAAGTAGAAAAGCTTTCCTCTAGCAAGGAAGAGGCAGCATCAGGAAGCAGCCTGCAGATAAGCAGATATCTCTAAGTAGGGAAGTAGGACAGATACCCTGAGACAGCATCTGGCAGAACAAGGGAAGAGACGTGAACTCGCCTTTCCAGAGAGAGCCAGAGAAGGAGCTGTAGGGACCCAGCTCCTAGAAAAGAGCTAAAAGTTCTGAAACTCCATAATATTTAGGTACTGAGCTCACACTGATTTCAGCCTTAACAAGTGCTATATTTAGTATCACATATGTTCCTTAATAGTGTCCCAGTCCAATTTAGGAACATACTGGCCTTGAAGAAACTTGAAAATTTTAGCAATTTGTTGCATTTTTCCAACCCAGAATGGCAAAATACTGATCTTGGCAAAGCACATTCAATGGTCCAGTTTGGGGTACATATTTACCTATATTTTCATCCATATGCTTATATGGACCATAAAATCATGATATTAGTGTGGCAAAAAAACTTGTGAGATGATCACTAAGTGATTTAATAAACTAGAGGGTCCCCTGTCCCCCTCCAAAACAGCAAGCCACATTCTCTCATTTCTCATTCAGTCACACATTAAGACAGATTTGACCAAGTATTTTTAGTTGGAGATTTGGAGCGGCTAAAGTAAGAAATCCTCTTAATAAATATAGGAGCTTTTTTTAAACTATCTTTTATACCAGTGTAATTCCATTGGCTTCACAAGATTTATTCCTAATACATTCTGATAGGCAAAGAGTACCAGGTTGTGGGCAGTTTTATTTTTCATTTTCACTGTGGGGATAGCATTGTCATTGTGCTTGAAACCTTCTAATGAAATAAACATTTTGTGTAGCTTTTGCTTTTTACTAGTAGATGATACACTGCAATACCTAGGTAACTATCAAATATACAATATAAAGTACTTATTTTCCTGATTGTGAAGATAGTTTTTTAGCTTTTGTGAAGCATTAAAAATCATCGTGGCTTTCCTGCAGGACTGCAAGCTGAGGTGAGTACGAAATGGGCAGGACAGAGGCACTCTATAAACTTCAGCAATTTTCATCAATTCACTTTGAATGACAAGAAATATTAAGCTTCTGTCTTCCAGGGAAGCACTTCTCAATAAACTGTGTTTACCAATAGCTTTCAGATTTCAACCATATGTTTGTTATTAAAAGGAGCAAGATTTGTAGGGAGACTTTTTAAAAAATTTATCTTTTATTAGACCAGCACATATTGTTGAAAAAAACCAGACAAGCTCACAGGTGCAGAAATCCATCTTCAGTTGTGAAACAGAAGCCAATTTCAAGCCAAGTGTAGGCTGGGGACAATTGCTTTCAGTTTAACTTTGTTACAGTGATGAGTTGAACAAATGGAAGAGAAAAAGGTGTCTGACACATTGAAGCAGATGAGGTTGTTAGTGAAGGTAGAGGTGATGAAGGTTGCGATAAATGTGTCTGAAATAGCAAACAGAGTCTGGGGGTGTTGCTGTTATTAAAAAGAGAGTCAGGGCAAGGGGAAGAAAACTGAACAGCAGAAATCTACAGGGATGCAATTCACCAAATCCAACTATACAATAAACATTTTGTAGGAGACTGATTGTTTTGCAAATAGAAGCCTCATTTTCATAGGAACAGGAGAAGCTGCAGGGGGTCTCTTTCAATATCCCATCTCCATCAGTGTGTGACACAAAGCAGATGCTTAAAAGGTAATTTTAAGCCTTAGGATGTTTAGGAATTTTTTGAAGCTATAAAACATCTGTAAATCTCTCTGGGTAGGATAGCGAGCAGTCCAAGGTAGCTACCCTGGCTTCTCAATGATGAAAAATTGGCATAATCTTGTATCGAAATAAATGTTTTGGGCTATTTCTCTCCATTGTCTGTAAAGGCAATCCAGAGTAAGTAGGGTTTAGGCAGTTAACTTCTGCAGTGAACTTCTGACTTCTGAAATGAACCTCCCTCAAGTTTCCAGAACCTGGAAACACAGCAGGGTCTTGAGCACTGACCCAGGCTGTCTGCATTGCCCAGGGCTGTTCCCAAAAGGCGTTTGAATGTTTGCCTTCCCTTTGAGAAGAGGAAGGGAAATGTGGAATGGGTGCAAACCCTGCTCTGCCGCTTGGCCTCGGTGCCAGAAGGCAGAGTAAGACCCATCTCATTTAGCCAGCATCGACACAGACTGTCACTTGAAATTGAGGGCTTACAGGTCTCTAAGCCTAAAAGCTGCACTCTGGTGCAGTTTTCAGAAGTGCCTCCATTGCATTAGCTTTACTCTAAAAACAAGATAAGATCCTGCCAGAAATCTTACCTTTATAAAGGTGATCGTTCTTTGTTTCTATGTTTATCCATGCATTCATTTTCTGGACATTAAATTCAAATGGAGATTCTTCTAAATGTTTGTACTGATTACTGCTGCTTTTTGTTTTTTATTCTCTAAAATAAAAATAGCTAAAACAATGCTATTGCTATAGTAGTGTTTTTATTATATTTTTTAAATAATATTCCCCAGTTTAAAAAGAAGAAAAATTAGTAATTTGTTCTTTTTTGAAAAGGAGCTTCCGTTTACTGAAAACTGCAGCCAAAAAATGGATGTTCAGTGTTTGAGTCCCCAGGAAACTCATAGAGCACTGAGTTTGTGCTCTCAATCTGACCTTTCTTCCATTATATAAGAAAAAAAAATCCTTATGAAAGTCAGGTTGAAGATAAGATCAGCATGGTGGGCTGGTAATTACATAAAGTGATGTTCAGTCATTAGAGAAAATGTACAGTTGATCCAATGGCTTAGATGTGGGCGAGGAATATGATCTAGCTTTTACTGGTATAAAAGAAAGATGCAACTTTTTCATACGTCAGTTTTGGGAACTTACATCCAAGCATCAAGGACAGCTCATCTTCAAACACCATCGTGCAGTTTCTCTGATTTATTCTTGTCAAACAAGGGAGGTAATATATTTTTATTTTTTCATTAATATTGAAGAGGAACAATTGCATGTTTTTTTACATTGTCTTTCCCTTCTCTCCAAAAGTTTTCTTCTCCTTCCATTCTGTCAAAGTTTTTGCTTTGAACATTAACTTAAAAGTTGCTTTGAGATTAAGAAACGTCAGTGCTTGGGGTTAAGCTAACTTTGTAAGTAAGAGAAAATGAGGATCTAGAATCAGATTGCAGCTAAACATTGATAGTTTTTGATTTCTGATTGGGTCCCAGACTTCTTCATTAGTAACTTTGTGTTTTTCTCCTGCTCAATGGTGGCAATTGCTGTCAAATGTCAAACATTACACAACCTGTGGTATTAGCACATCTTTTAGACTCTTTAACAGAAAAAGACAAGATATTGTAAATAATGAGGTGAGACTTTACCTGCTGGGAAGGATTTCAAATTATCATCTTTCCAAAGAGCTGCTGAAATACAGGCATTATATATTTTCCCAGTAGCTTAAGAAAGATAATATTTAATAGAACAACGTAAAAGCTCTCTTGAACTTGATGGTGAGATGAGTGGTGAGAACATTAACTGGGTTAACAGGATGGGCACAGTCAGAAGATTCAAGTAAGACCATCAGACAAAACAGCTATTGCTCTGGAAAAGTAGAGATCACATCTGCGGTTTATTGACAGGTCTCTTTGGTGGTTTTGGTATGAGCCTGACAATCTGACTCAATAGAGGAAGTGCAAAACTGCAATTTCAATTCCCCTTTTGGTTAATGTAATATTAAAAACTTCCCTCTGGGATTCCCTTGAGCCCTTACAATGTATCAAATTATAACATTATGTGTTCTTGGGAAAATTAGGATGAAGGATGCCACAGGGCCTTCAGCAAAATGCACAAAACACAGGATAGTCAGTCTAGGGTGGTGGTGTTATTCCTATGGCAGGGTTCTTTTATTTGAGCCATTGAAGCATTTAGGCTATCAAAAGGCTCAGGATGATGTGGAAACTGATAATTTGGAAAAGTCTCTCTGTCTTCTGCTGGTGCATGAGACCCTCCAGCTGACTTCTTATACTCTGGGGACTGTTCCTTTGGATAGAGCAGGGCTTAACATTGAACTGTGGAATTGTCACACCCCCTCTATGGGGTTGGAAAGAGCATATACGGAAAACAACCTTTTAAAAAGTGCTTTATTTTCTGAAGGTAGGGATCCAGCCAATCCACTCAGTGTGGCTCTGCAGATGCTGCTGAGCTCAGTTCAGCTCCCAAAATATTTGGCAGGATTGTAAGAGGTTGTGGACCTAAACAGTGTGAAGGACCACCTTTCTCCTGCAGACACAGCTTACTCTTATCAAGGGAACAGGTCACAGAGGCTTGGCAGCTTGTCCTGGGGTGGCATAATGATATCTTGTATTCCCTATCGTTTTGTATGCTTGACCAGAAATATGGTCCTGTAGCCTTAACTGTGTCCCGCAGCTGGGAGCTCTGCCGCCAGCGCGGGATGGTTTGAAACTTTCCCCAGCTCTCCTACGGGGGAGTGAGAAGGAAGGGACACTGGTTTTTTTTTTTCCCCTCAGTCAGTTGCTGCTGCTGGTGGCTGGTGCTACTGGTGTAGCTGCTGCTTGGGTTGGTTTTTTTTTTCCTCCCTGGGATTGTTTTTCATCATTCTGGACCCTTTTTCTTCGACTTGCTTTCTCATCCGAGAACCTGAGGAGCCCCGGGGGACAGCGGACGAGAATCGTCCAGGGAGCCACCGGAGGAACTTCACCTAGCCCTTCGGGCCCCTCCCCAGAAAGGGGAAGCTACGCCTGAGGAAAAGGACACTAAGTTCATCAGCTGTTTGTTCAGGTTTTCTGACCCCTTTCCCCTTTTCCCTTTCCACTGTGTGGTCTGTTAATTAAACAGTTCTTTCCACTTTAGGCTGAGATATTCTGTGTTGTGGGGGGAGGGGTGCCAGAAACCTCTGCTGTGGGGGGAGGCACCTGCTCGGAGTGCTTTCCACCTAGGATATTTGTCTAATCCAAGACACAGCTGCTTCTCAGGAATCTGACAGCTGTGCCCAATGCTTCCAATGTTTCCAGTAAAAGTCCAAGCAGAGATAGATAACCACAGGTTGCATAGAGCCTGTATGCATACCTACATACATACATTGAACTGGCATTTTGATACCTCTTCTAAATGCTTATTTCCAGTGCTTCCAAAATTGTTGCCAATATTTTTTCTTCTTGATCATTATTGGCTGCTTTTAATTCCTTTATCCTCTCTTTTCTGCCAGCGTGAGCTGACTAACTGGGTGGGTGGAAGGGAGGAGGTGGAGTTACTTGTACCCAGCACCCAGCCTTGCCACCTGGTAACTGCCACCTTATTGGTGTCTTAGCCATCCTGCTTAGTTGGGCTTCAGATCATTCTCTTTCCTCTTTTTTTTTTTTTTTCTTTTTTTTCTGTCTTAATTAGGAAGATGCTTGTTTCCACTGCCTTCATTCATTGCACTGGGAAGCATTGCTTATCAGTCTTACTCATGAACTCTGTTTCTTTCCACTTTGGTAACCCCCGTCAGGCAGGGGCCATGTTCTTTTCATCCTGCCTTTGGCCTCAGCCTCATATGCCTGGGCATGATCTTCTTCTGATTGCTGCAAGGATGGAGCTCTCTTTCTTTTTTTTTTTCCCTGGTTTCAAAGCTACCTTGTAGGGCTTGTGCTCCGCTGCCTTCTGGACTGCTACCTTTGAGGAGTGCATTGTATGTCTGTGTAATCAATGAACCAAGACCTGCTGACCTGTGTGTAGCAGCCCCACATCCCCATACATCTCTGGGAATTTGTGCAGTGATGGAGCATCACTCTGCTGATCAATACTCTCTTTGTACACATCCCAGTGCTCCAGGTTCAATCTCAGATAATGACACCAGGCGAGTGGTTTCACTTCTTGAACCACCTCAGGTTTGCCTCTCCCTCCAGATGTGAGCAGGCATTATTTGAACATTGGCAACACTGTGGCAGTCCTTGCAGGGATTCTGCTGGGGAGGTACAAAATCTATAAAGAAATATATTAGTTTTATGTGAAAGCTATCCTCATTTAATTATACTTGATTTTCTACCATCTTTCCTGATTAGGGTTGGCAATGCCTTCTCTGATCAGTACAGCATGCTGAAATAGCCTATACACCATATGTCTAGATTGATTTCTGTGTTGTTGGCATTATTGTCCTTCTCATTGCTATCTTGCTTTTAGAAATATTTGGGGCCACAATTCGAGCTATCCCTGGAGAATATTTATCATGGAGTAGGAACATTGACTGGTGTATTTAGAAGAAGAGATGCTCTTAAGTAGTTAAGGATTTAATGTTTGTGGTAGTTTTTTTGTTTGTTTTGGGGTTTTTGGTTTGCTTGCTAAGCACAATAACTTTCAGTATCTAAAATGTATATATCAGTGTTGTCAGCCTGGGGCCTTATCCCACACATCACTCAGTACCACATCATGCTCTTGTGTGACAGTTCCAGTCTTTTAAAGTCAAGGGACTGGTGGTCTATGCAGGCACAGAAGAAACTGTTCAAAAGATCCAGTTGGAAGAGGCATGGGCTAAACAAGTAGTGGGTTAACTCCAGGCACAGACTGGGGTGGTGACTGCAGAGGTGGAGAGATCTGCATGATCAGATACTCTTTCTGAGAAGGCAGGTAAGTAGTTTGCTGATTAGTAGCTGTGGGCTTGGGATGCTGCCTGGGATGCTTGGCTGAAGCCAGTCCGGAAGAACTGCGACCAGTGAACCATGCACTGTTACACATCCACAGCCAGGCACCAACTCTTGAGGGTGAAGGTGAACAGTACTTAGCCCAGAATTCCTTACAAGATTATCTATGAGGGCTTTGAAAGGCTCTGTGTCCCAGAAATAAAAAGACTCCAAAACTCAATTCTCCAAGGCAAAGCTGTCCCTGGTCAGCCAGGTTGGGACGTCTCCATCGACTGTACAAGATGCTCCAGCTTGGGAATTTAATACTTCAGCATCCTTTATCCAGCTCTTTTCTCTGTGGACACAATTACTTCACCATAAGTAATTCATTCCTAAAGGAAGGACTCAGGTCTATGCTCTAGAAGAAAATAATTTTTAAGGGGGAAATTCTGTAAATTAGTAAAATGAAGCCTAAAAGAAATATGACTTACTGTCCCCTCAGTGCAGTGAATTGGAAGAGTAAAAGTGAGAGAAGTTGTGGGTGGAGGTAAAGACAGCTTAATGGGGAAATCAAAACCAGAGTACACAAGCAAAGCAAAACAAGGAATTTATTTGCTACTTTCCATGGGCAGGCAGGTGTTCAGCCATCTCCAGGAGAGCAGGGCTCCATCATGCATATTGATGACTTGGGAAGACAAAAGCCACCACTCCAAATGTCCCTCCCCTTCCTTCTTCTTCCCCCAGCTTTATATGCTGAGCATGATGTCATATGGTGTGGAATATCTCGTTGGTCACTTGGGATCACTTGTCCTGGCTGTGTCCCCTCCCAACTCCCTGTGCACCCTCAGTCTCCTCACTGGTGGCGTGGCATGAGGAGCAGAAAAGGCCTTGATGCTGTGCAAGCCCTGCTCAGCAAAAATGGAAACATCCTGGCATTATCAACCCTATTTTCAACAAAAATCCAGAACATGTCCCCACACTAACTACTATGAAGGAAATTAACTTTATCCCAGCCAAAACCAGCACTCTGGTCTGTCATAAATATTAGACAGTTATGACATTTGAAGTTCAGGTGCTGTGGCTTACATTAATATTCAAGAAAAAAAGAATCCTTAAGGCTAGAAAGAAAGGCACATCTTTGTTACTGTGATGAAGGCAATTTTCTGAGTTTATAAAATGCATGTCAGTACACTGCATTCTCAGTTTTTGATCCCAGTTCTAAATTGTCTCTGTTACTTGCAGTAAATGCTGTGTCTGTATGTAGCCTTAGATACTGGTACTGTACCCAGTGCAAAACAGTCCTTCAAAAATATGTGTATTTGTATTTCCAAACAGATCATGGATTGCTACGGGAAGTATGCAGCTGTCACATTGACCATTTTGTCTGTGTTTCTACATCTTCTTCATACTTTCCCAGACGGAGAGTTTCTCATGCAGGGTAAGCTGCTTTCAGCATTCAGAAATAGAACAATTATAGAGAGTATTAATTAAATTTGCACATGTTTTATAAATGTGGTCATAAATTTTATCATTCAGTTGCATTAATTGACAATGAGGGTCTAATAAATCAAGACAATTTCACTATGAGTATGCTTCCTATTTCTTCTCTAAACTTAATGTCTCCAGGTCAAGGATGTCCCAGATGACCATGTCCTCAAATTGGTGTGAGTAACCTTAATCCCTGAAACACTATCAAACGTTTGGTTTCTTGTACTCCTGTGATCTAAATGACAATGTAACATTAGGAACAGCAGAGCCACAGCTTCTCCTCATAATATGCAGAATATTTTTCCTCTATAGAGCCCAGAATATGGGATGCTGGTGGTGTAGCATTCTATGAAAGACATGTATTAGTTTTTAAGTGTATTTTGGAGGTTGCAGAGTTTTTTATTCAGTCTCAAATAAAATATTGAAAAATACGATCTACAAAAATCACAGGATCACTAAACATTTTAAAAATTCTCGATAATAGAATCTTACCTGAAAACAGGCAATGTTTAAGGAGCACTACAAATCCTGCTGGTGCTTTTAACTATCTACAGGTAGTAGGAAGTTTTATGGGGGTAGCTAGTACTGCAGACATAGAAAAAAACCTTCACAACTATCAGCAAAATTGAAAAGAAAACCAGAAGAGATACAGTAGTGCTTGTGGTTTATCTAGAAAGCCACAGCCTAGTTTTACAGCTGGTTCATGTTGCAGAGTTGAAAAAACCCAGAGGAGAGCCATGATGGCTGTGCTTTTCTGTTCTGCAGACATCAAGCAGCAGAATGTGGCTTGTGCTTCCTCTTATGGCTGCACTTTCCCTTTCTTTTTGAAAATGCAAATACACCTGGAAACCAAGTAAAAGTCTCTTCCTTATATTTTTATGGCAGGTTGTCCAGAGTGCAAGCTTGGGGAGAACAGGTTCTTTTCCAAGCCAGGAGCACCCATTTACCAGTGCACAGGGTGCTGTTTCTCCCGTGCCTATCCCACTCCAATGAGGTCCAAGAAGACCATGCTTGTTCCAAAGAACATTACATCAGAAGCAACGTGCTGCGTAGCAAAGGCTTTTACCAAGGTGAGGATGAGAATGAGGTCTGCTTAAGCTTCTCTTTTATGATGCAATATTAAGCTGAAGCTGTGAATAGTAAAGAATATGGTTTTGCTTGTGGACACTGGGGAAGAATTTGAGGGAAGAATCCGTGGCATTTATATCCTTTATGCCTTGGTTCTTTCTTTTTTCTAAAGAGGAAATTAAAGCATCAACCAGTAGCAAGTCTGATATTCGGCTGGGATGAGGAAATTAGTGCCAGTGAATTCTATGAAACTGCTTTGTCTCATGACACCTGCAGGCCTGGTGCTGGACTTGTCCCATTAAATGCTATGCAGTGTGTATTTGATTTTAGTAAGTCAATCGCCTTGTTTCTTTCCTGCACAGACTGGAGTTTTCTGGGAAGGTGTCTAGTCAATACTATCAATTACATATATGGGAATGAGGGACCAAAGTCATCTGTGCTCATTAGATTGAGACTGTGTTTTACTTTTAATAGTATAACCAAGAGGGAACTATAAATGTGTGCAAGCACTGTGAGCATGTAGCATTCATCTGGAAGGTTCTTTTAAAGAGAAATTCTCCTAAATCTGATTATTTTGGGAATGATTCTACTCCAAGTGAAGGAACATTAAGTTTTACATAGTAAATGGTGAGATAGTTGAAACAAGCTAAGGTGTCTATCCTATGGTGACCTGAATCAGGCTCATTAAGTGTGACAGCTAGAGGTTCAGCTGAGTTACCCACTCACAGATTTGGTGCATTTGAAATACCTTAAGGTACTGAAGTCATGTGTATGGCTGGCAGACGGGGAACCCATGAAAGAGCTTCTAGAGTGACAGCTGGAGGCTTGGTGAGATCCCCTCTGACCTCTCAAATGGCAATTGACAGCTCAGTGTGTGCAGCTGAAGAAAGCACTGGGTTTCCTCTGGCTGTGATGAGAGCCAGATGCCTGTCTTGAAACTGTGCTGAACCCATCTTGGCTCTTCACCTGAGGAGAACATAGACCTTACTCTGCATTGACAATGCTATACTTGCCCTGAGGCAGCAGCTAGAATTTGGTTGAGATTAAATATAAAGGTGGCTCGTGTTTGTGGCCTTTTTGTAATTCCCATGTGATGTAATTTAAGGACACTTTCTGATTTTCCATAGATTGGTTACTTGCCACTTTTGGAAAATTTGACACTTTAAGAAATGTCCAAATTAAAGACACCAAATTATGTCACTATGCATGTCAGTACTGGAAACCTTCACATTACAGCTCCAAAAATTGTGATGATGCAGCTTCACAGGTTGGTGTTGAGGTCATTCTAGTACATGTACCCCAAAAGGTCTGTGTACCTTGAGGTTAAGAAAATGTTTTCAGGCATATTTTGCTTGACAATGCTGTTTTTACGGTGCAGCTGATGCTAATAATTTGTTATATGTGTGTGTTTTCTTTTTCAAAGATTACCCTTAAGGACAATGTGAAGATAGAGAACCATACAGATTGTCACTGCAGTACCTGCTACTATCATAAATCCTAAAGCCTGTCCCTTTGTTAATGATCAAGGACAACGGTGAATGGAACATTTGTTTTTCAGCTTTTATAGCACCATGGTGTAAACTCTTATGTTTTCTGGTAAAGACACTGGGTAGACCTTTGGATAAGATAGATGGCTATTTTATTTCCTCTTTGCTTCTTCACGCATTTAAGTAAGTTTAATTATTTCTGTTAGGGATAAAATACAGCACTTGCATGACCAAATGCTTGATCTATTTTTAAAATAAACTGTCAGTTAAATCATCAATGTTTATTGAGGCAAAATGGTGATTTATTAGTTTAACAGACCAAAAAAAGATTCTGATGCAGTTAAAATTTCTATTTTTTTTTTAATGGGAGAGGGAGGGAAGAAGTAAGGGAAGGATGGGAAACTGAACAGAAGAAGAACTATTTTCTCCTTACTCAGTGATTAGATTTTTTGAAGATGCAACATATTGTTTCTCCTGCTTCTCTTCCATTTTTATTTTACCTTATGGGCAGAAAGTATAACAGTATAAAATCTATGCACAGTACTCTAGCTTTCTGTGCCATCTTTTATTCTTCTTTGAATTTAATCTCCTCCCAGACAGGCAAAAGATGCAAAATCGAACATTATAAAGAATTGTATATTTTCGTGTAGCAATGGTGAAACAGTCATACAACAGTATTAGCTGTTTAAGCTGCTTACCTATCGTTCGTCTTCAGCAAGGCATAGGGCTTTAGTAATTCCCAAATGCCTTGTGCCAGACCCAGGTATACAAATGAAAAGAGCAGGCAATGTGTTAGGTGAGAAGAGGACCACAGAATATGTACTCATAACACATGACATTCGTATCATAAACTTGCTCAGTTGTAGTGGGTTGCATGGGGGTCTCTGGAGGAGCTGCTTGCAGGTCTGAAGCCTGCCCGTGGGAACTGAATTTAATGAATTCCCTTGCTCACGTTAGGAAAATTAATCCACAAACACCAGAGGTTTATGTCCAAAACGGAGACAGAGGAGTTTGTAACTTTATTCATGAATAAAGGGAGAGGTCATGGGCATTTCCCATGGGGTCTCTCAAATTGCTAGAGGATGCAGCCTCTTCTTATCCTACTTTCCCGGCCACAAGTTCCCTCTCTCTTTCCCATTGGCTGAGGTAGTTGAGAGGTACAGGCTTCCCGGAACGCCTAATACAGACCCCCGTAATATACATCCCCCAATGCAGATCCCCTTAATACACATCCCCCCTTTCTTCTTTTTCTTATGTCTCCATTCCTGTAGTTTATTAACACAGTCTTGGGTGAGTCAATCAGTGGAATTCCTATGGAAATCCTTCCTATTGTTTCTTCTGTCTCTCAGTATTGGTCTCATCTTACCAGCAGACTCAGGTCTTACCTTACCAGCAGTTTGTTCGTAAAGACACTCCCTTACTCCTTTCACTCATCATTCTGATTTCTGGGGTGAGAACATCATCCTTGCTGTGGTCACTGGCTGCAAGTGTTTAAATGTGCTGACTCAAAAGCCTCATACATATTTTTGGAGGATTTCCCTGCAGTAGAAGCTGTGAAGATAGCAGTAAGTGCTTCCAGTGGGGATAGGGAAGGTTTCCTGGAGTGGGGCTGTGAGGGTGGCTGCTCTGTCCCGGGCCATGGCCGTGGCTGTCACCTGTGCCGATGCCAAATGACTGAAATAGTTCAGATGGGCCCCCAGGGCTAAGCTGTGATAGGGCCGAAGATCGGCTTCTATTGATCATTTAAATCCACAAATCTCCCACCGTTCTGTCCATTGGAGTGCAAATTCAGCGCCATTTTCCAAGAATACAATCATGGGGCTTTGTGGAGAAGAAAAGACTTTTCCTAAGTAGAGGAGGTGGAGTTCTTAGAGAAGCATTATTCAATGTATGTTCAGTAAACCTCACTAGCCTGATCTCCACGCCTTGACCCTCTCTTATGTCTTAGCTTCATCGTGCCATTCCTGGGAGATGTTTTGCCGGACTTGGTCTTGAAAAAAATCAAATCTGACAAGGAGACTGATCTTGTTGCTTCATTATACTTTGCTGGAAAATGTCAATATTCTGGAAAGCTTTTCCCTTAGTGGTTTATCTAGGTCTCATTTGGTTCCATATTACTTTTGGTCAGAGGAGAGAAAGTTCAGTAGGGTGGTCTTTAGGACTGGTTTTATAACATCAGCAGCACAGGTTTTCAGAATGGGAAGTCTAATTTCTCATTCCGGATCATCACTCAAAACATTATGGGAATACATGTCAAGCAGCTGCTGTGGCTGACTCACAGTTCCAAGCTTCTGCACAATTTTATTAAACGTGATTGATGTGGCTACTTTTGCAGGAAAGCCAGGTCCTACCTGGGATTCCTGGGCAACGAGAGAGGAATGATTTGAAGCTGCAGCATGATTACCTTCGGGAATGGGAATGGTATTGCATTTTCTCATCACTTTGACAGGACTGAAAGAGAGAGCAGGGAAACACGTTCCCTGAAGTTGGCTTGCGGGAGTGATGTGCCTTTTTGTGTTGCCAGCCTTCTTGGATGACAACTTACTCAAGTGATCTCCACCAGCAGCGAGTACTTGCTTGTCTACCTGTGCTTGTGCTGCCTGCAATAGCAGCACAATAAACTTTTGTTTGCAACTTCTGAATCTACTTCCATATTTCACATTGTCAAACCATAGAAACAGCAACTGGAGTGAAACCCATGCTTTAAAAAAATATGAGATGCTCTAGCCCCGTGTCCTGCTAGGATGCCTGGCATTTTTTCAGTGGCTTTTCCGCCTCTTGTTTGTACCGATCCTTTTAGCCGTGAACTCTTCAAGTCACGGATCCCTCTCCCCCTCAGGCAATCTCAGGCACCAAGAGCTCGCAAAGTGTATATTGTGAGGCTGTGTGGAATGGGGGAGCAGCCGCCTCTTTAAGCGATGTGGCTCTAACTTTCAAGTTTAGAAGTAGCAACACATAACAAGGAAAGGGATAGAATAAGCACTCAGATACACAAACTTATCAGCAGGTGGTAAAAGAAACAAGACAGAGCAGACCCCTTCAGCCCCTGGTTGATGGGCCATTAGGGATGGCCCTCGGGCACTGCGGTGGGAAGGAGCATCCTGGGCTCCCTAAGCGGTGGGAAGGAGCATCCTAAGTGGTGGGAAGGGGGAATGAGGCTGCTCTCGGTGCCATGGGTGCAAGGCCTAAGTGCCAGCAACTGGAGAAAGGACCTATGGATCTTGGTGGCAGCAATTAGAGAGACTGATATGCCAGAGACCAGCTTGATAAGGTCAGGGGAGACCCTATTAATCTCTGCAACTACCTAAATGGAGGTTGCAGCCAGGAGACGGTCGGGTCCGTCTGTTTTCCCAAGTAAAAGGTGATAGGACTTAAGGTAGTGGCCTCAAGTTGCAGCAGGGGAGGTTTAGATTGAACACTAGGAAACATTTCTTCACAGAAAGGATTGTTAAGTGCTGGAACAGGCTGCCCAGGGAGTGGTGGAGTCACCAACCCTGGAGGTATTTAAAAGATGTGTGAATGTGGCACTTAGGGACATGATTAGGTAGTGGACTTGGCAGGGCTGGGTTAATGGCAAGACCAGATGATCTTAAAGGTCTTTTCTATCTGAAATGATTCTATCATTCTAAAAGAGAAAGCTCATCATTTGGCATTAAATCTTTTCTTCTAGACACATGGGTTGTCCCAATTGGAGGGACAGTGGGTAGATCAAGCTGTCAGCAACTGGAGGGACCAGGGTGTATATTTATGTGGGAGATAAAATACTAACACATGTAAATACCTAAATGTGCTTATCTTTCCCCCTGTTAATGTAATCCTGTATGCACATGTATGTGTAATTATATGACAGATTTTAAGCTGGACTAATTGGTGAGCAGGAGGAAGCCTGAATCTGGAAGGACTCAAGGTCTGAGGTCATGATGAGTAAGGGGGCATGGGTGGACTGAGAAGGTGAGCCAATATTCAAGAGATCCAGGACTGTGGAGAGGTTTGTGAGACAACTGTGGTTCACACATTTTCCTGTTAGCAAACTTTAAGCTGGACTGTCTGGAGAGTAGGAGGAGACCCATTTACTGGGTAAGGGAACCCAGGCATGGGTATTAGAGGGCTTTACAAGCTGGGCTGATATTCAAGGATCTGTGAATGTAACTGTGCTTGTGAATCTAGAAAGTGAGGACACATATGTTTTCATAGAGGATTTCAATCCTTATCAGTTGGAGAGGAGGAGGGAGAGGGTTGTTGGTATTTATGTGAATGTGGCTGAAGGCAGTGGACTGTTGGGTACTCTCTGTGTGCCTCTCTGGGAATGATGCTCAGCTTTGCTGCTGGACAAACCTGCACACGAGGACAGGAGCTGTGCCCAACAGGCTGAGATGGAGGGTCCCTATGTGCCCACAGCTGGGCTGCACCAGTCAGCAAGGAGAGATCTCTGGATCCTGGAGTGCACAGGATTCAGCAGCCAACCTTTACATCTCTAACATATATTATCCAAATACTTTTTTTGTCATTGTAGCTGTCAGAATGAGGTCAGAATCTGTTTATGTTTGAAAGTAAGTGTGAAAACCTGGCCGTAGTTGGAAGAGTGATAATGGTAGATCAATGGGCTCACTTGCAGTCAGGACTAGGGAAAACAATGCTACGTGTTATTAGGAAGCTAATACAGCTGACCATAATAGAGAATAAATGGGACATGAATAGGAATTTTTACTGGAAGACAATCTAGATTTATATTTGTAGGGATTAAATACCATATTTGCAGTAGAAAAGGAAAACAGAAAAATAGCACAATACAGTTTCCTTGCATTATAAAATGGCTGAAATAGAGGGTTGATTGGTCATATATAGTCAAGAGGGCATGGACAGACAGTGTCATAAAATCAGAAGAAAAATTATGCACTTGTTTCCACAGATAGCCAATGTGCATCTTCTATATTTTAGGAACATGGTATTTGTGCATGGAGATAAAATGAAGTCTTTGTCAGTGTGGTTTATAAGTAATAATAAATCAGTCAGACTGATACTGTGGATTAAAAATGCTGAAGATCAAAGAGGCTGAAGATAAAAATGATATGTTTTTGCTGTCACAGTGACCTATATAAACTTGCATTACCACAGTCCTAATAACAAATTCATTCTGTGAGCAGAGGGACTAGTGAAGCTTGATTTCCTGACTATCTGTGCCACATCTCACCGAAGATCCATTTTGCCATGTCCTCAGCAAACCCCTCTCCCTCCTGCCTGTTGGTCCTGTCAGGTGCCCTCCCTGCAGAGCCATTAGACAGAGCCAGGGCTGCTGTTTGTCCATCCAGCATGTTTTCTTATGGTTGCTACCAACTTCTTTCCAGTCAGACCCTAATTTTTATGTTTTGACATTAGTAGGTGTTGCTTTTCACAGAACTGCTAAGCCCTTCCAAGAGCTGAGGTCATTACCCATCGTCCAAAAATGCTCAAAACTGACCAGAGTGTTTAACAGTTGTGGAGGAGCAGCTAGCTGTCAGACACCTGTGTGGACAGACAGACAATGTGAGTGCCTCACCACTGCCAGGCTGAAAAACCTTTCAATGATTCTTAGGTACCGTGATTTCCAGTTCACAGCTGGTGAGAGCAGGAAGGGTGTCTTTCTGGCAGAAAGAAGATATCAAGCTGCAGGGATTTTAATGCGCTGACATTTCAGGACCAGATCTCTTACTCCCAGCAAGCCTGAGAAGCTCCAAGTGAGCAGTCCTTTTGTCTCCCTGTCACCCTGCCTAAACAACGTTTCTTAATAGTAGTGAGGGGGAAAGAAGTTATTCCAGGGCTTGTTTTGGATAAGCACAGGCTATGTATCTCCTTTTTAAAGGTGGGTGAAATCTCCTCACAACTTAGAATTCACTTAAATATATTCATATAAAACAGAAGTCTTGCAGGGCAGGGAAGGGCATCAATGAAAATTGCCATGAAAAAAGATTGATTTGGAGATGATGCCAGGAAACTTGTAAACTCATTTGGTGATGAAATAAAACTAGCAGTTAATCAGGTGTCTGCTATAACAAGTTTCTGGAAGATTTCACCATTTAGGGGGTTTCCCTGTTGCTCTGCAGTTTCCCATGTCTCTGACATATGTTAACCCAGCACTTGGCCTGCTGTCAGGTTGGAGGAAGATGCCATCTCATTATCTGTACACGTGTAAGCAGTAAATCTAACAGTTACTGCCAAACCATCCTTGGTCTGGAGGTATGAGAAAAAACAGTATTCTTTTTGTTGAGGGAAACAAAAAGTCAGGAAATTTGCTTTAGGAGAGGACTTCAGCTTAGTGTAATTTCTTGAGAATTTGGGGTTGAGTTGATAATTTGTTTTTAAAATAATCTGTATTTCTCCATAATTTTGATGGTCTAAAAGCATAAGAAACAGGTCAAATCAATCATCCTTCTAACCCAAGCACTCGGTTTCTGACTCTGGCAGTATCAGATGCTGTTTATGCGAGCACTAGAGTCTGGTCATTTCTTGCAGTTTCCCTTGTGCCACTCCCACAGTATCACAGAATCACTCCCACATGTGCCAGTATCTACACTGGTTTACTGGGGGGTGCTAGGGGTTACATCTCTGCTTTGTTCTTTTTGTAACTACCCATGCATTTCTTTTGTATTAATTTATCCACTCTGGTTTGAACCTGCCGATATTATGTGCCTTTGTAACTTCCTATCACAATATCTTAGAGAAGTATAAAAAGTACTTACTAACTCTCTTTTAAACTAATTTCCTAGATACTACCTTAATTATTGTGTAACACTCTACTGTTCCTGTTCTCAGCATTGTCCTTTCTATCACAAAGACCCCAGCACTTTTACGGTTTTCCTTCTCAGGCAGCTGCTGAATCATTTTGGTTGGTTTTCTCCATACCTGCTTTAACTCTGCTTCACCTTTCCTGACATGCAGAGAGCATGGAAATGTCACAGAGGATTTCCTTCTCTAGTTTTCTAATTAATACATTGAGTAAAATTGATTCTTGCAGTTAAAAGGTCCAAGTTAGTCTTACCATTTATTTCCTATCCTTCAGTTAGCTTTTACTTTGTAAAAGAAACCTTTTCTCCAACCCTGTAGCAATTTAAACTTCTTTGAAAACACTCTTTAAGCATTATTTTGGCATGTCTCCATCTTCTGCAGTATTATAATAGTAAAACACCCCAAGTCTTAGTATCCAGTTCAAGCTGTCTCAAGCTGCTGCTTGATAGAGACTGAGCAATCTCCTGGTGATTACTAATGCTGCCTTTACCCTGCTGCTGGCTTTGGGTAAAGACCAAGGGGGTTTGGAGTCAGACCCCCTTACAGCAGAGTCAGTTTTCATTTCTTGAAAATTTTGTTAGGATATTTTCTTTTGGAGCAAGCCTAGTTATAGTTTGGCTCAGAGACAGCAAGGTTTGAACTTCCTACACCTCTGCATGGAGACAGCCTAGAGAAGAATCAATCCAGGAATAAAACCACTCCAATCACAGCTCCTATCCCTGTTTCTCCTACTTCCAGAAATGACTGCAGTAAGTCACTGCTAGCCTGTATGAACACCGTAACTTCTACCATGTGGTCACAGCTAAGGTAATCAGTGTTCAAAGCGGAAAAGCCAACATGCTCTATTTCTGTTTCTTTTTTTTCTTTCCTGTTTGTTCCCCCTCTTCATTCTCTGCCTATCTTCATAGTGATACTCTAGAGAGTGCAAAGGCCTATCAGGTGTCATCCTCAGCAGAAAGGGATAGAGAATGTTATTCCTTGTCTTACTCCTTAACACAATGCATGCTCATTAATTTCTGTAAGGTAAGGCCAGATGAAGGCATGAAGGGGGAATGTTTTTTTTTCCCTGCAGGTTTTCAAGGTAGCTTGATTTGGAATAGCTATGTTTTTACATGTGTTTGTCATTTCACTTGTTTTATGTCTTTATACTAAGTGGTTCGTAATGTTCCTTTCATGCAAATATACTCCCAGAGGAGGATACAACAGCAAAGCAATTCTGAAAAGTCACCAAATAAATAAAATCACAAAATACTGAGCCATGTATTATTGGAAGACATAAGGGTGCGCAGTTGCCTGAGAGCCCAGGGGAAACCGCTCCAGCTGATGGGGCCTCCACGCACAGAGCTGGAGGTAGAAGTCTGAAACAGCTCTAAGTTAATGTTTAAAAGAGATGGGTAATTGCATGGCCATTAGTAACATTTGCAGCCATAAATACAAAGATAATGGGAAGCATAAACAGACCCATGTCTTCAAGAAGTAACTTGGCTGTATAGGCATTAGGAGGAATGGGGTTTTTATTCCTTTTTCATCAGATCAAATACTTGTTTGTGATAGGTTTTATTAATTTTTTTTCCTTTCCTTGGGCATGAGGCATTAACCATTGCTGGGGCAATGATACAGGGTTTCATAGAGCAACAGTATTCCTAATGAGGACCTCTTCTAGTTTCTTAGTATTACTGAGTATTTTCTGTCCCAAGCAGAAGAGAAAACATAATCTTGCTCTAGATGTGTGGTCTAGCAGTGGGGAGACTGAAAACCAGCAGAGTGTTCAGAATAATAAACATGGAGACAGCATGACGCTATTTACTATAACAACTTGCGTTTCTGTGCTCTTCAGTTTCCCCATCCTTGAGCATCATCAGCCCAGTGGCTTTTTGCTGGTGCCATGGATGCAATATATTTCTGTGAAGTACTTGGGAAGAGAAAGGTGATGACAATATGAATGAATCCAGTGGTTATGCTCTGGATCCATGCAGCAGTGGTGTTGTGTATCACCTCAAGAAGGAATTGAGCTCCTGGCTGTTGATCTGGGTGTAAAGGCTCTACAGGCCTAAGGTGATGACCCTGGAACAACATATCTCAGTGGCTTGATGTGATTCTGGGTGTTCATGTGGCTGTGAGCAGCAGTGTAGGGGATGAGGAAGGTTGTTTTTCCTTTTGAGCTGCTTGATTAGAGAATGGCTGAAGGGCAAAGATAATGCTAGGATTCTTACATGAGGAATGTGTTAGAGCACAATGCCTTTGTTGTATACATCATCTATGTTGAGAAATTATTATGTGTTTGAACTGTGCTTTGTAGTTTCTAAAACCCAATTCACAGGCAGTGTTTTGATACTTCGAGTTAAAACTCTGCCCTTGATGTTTCCTATTTCTTCTGTTTTATATTACACTGTACTATAAAGTGTCAAAAATATTGCTACTGTTTTCTTCCACGGGAAGAAAACAAGTTCTGCTTTTGTTATTTTAAAACTTCATTTCAATGGTCTGGGCAGAAAATCATGTGCATGGTAGATAGTAGTTTAAGACTGATAACCACTCCATCCATTTCCATCTCCTCAGGTAACATAAAATAGGCTTTACAGGAAGAAGGTTTGGACAATGTCTATGTCTGCTAAGATCCTCTGAGCAGATGCTGTGAAAGATCAGAAGACTGCTCCCTGAGAGCCTCTCCCTGCACTCAAGCCCTGGTTTGAACAACAGTGCCCAGGCTGGGAGAACAAGCTTGTACAGGGAGGGCTGTTGTAACTCCTCTATCTTCTTTTTAGGCCTCATAAACTACCTTAGAGAGATAATTACACATTATCATATATCACAGATCCAGAGACCAACATGAGCCCCTCCAGAAAATCAGCAACCAAGGACCCCTGAAAGCTGTGTGTAGCTGGGTGCTAAGACTCCACCAGGATGTTGTGAGGAGAGTACAGCACATGCAGCTGGGGATCTTCTCTGAACAAAGAACACGTCTCTAAGGACATGAATATATGTGTAACATATAATATACAAATATATAACATCATATATATTTATGATATATGTTTATTAAATACTATATCTTTATTATATATATATATATATTTATGAGATACTTGAATAGTACAGACACATTCACTGCAATAGGAAGATTAAGCCCCATCAATTTCTCTTTGCTGTGAAGCACCCTGTATAATAACAACAAGATCACATTTTAACTTAGGTATTCTCAGACCTCCCCCCCTTCATACCTGCAGATACCTATCCCCTGAGCAAAATCCTCACCAGAAGGAAGCATATCCTGTTGCCATCATACCCCAAACAGAACTAAACTGCAGCAGAGCAGAGTCCTGAGCACATCACCACAAACACTGTGGCCAGCATTCCAGGCAGCACGGCTTGAGAAATGCAGCTCACCAAACACCTTTGGGGGAGTGAGGCCAGAACACCACCACCAGCCACACTCTCAGCAGCACTGGTTTCCCAAGGCAGACTCAAAAAATTAAAGAGGGAGCTAAAATTTATAGCTAGACTTCATAGCAAAAACTACACACTTGGCAGCAACACTGGTTGCCCAGAATATCACAGCTTTTCCTGATGAGCTTTTTGCTGCTTGTACTCCATCTTTACACAGCAGAAGCTGCGGCTCTGTCATCTCTCCCCTTCCAAACTTTCCTTTGTACCACAGAGGTGCAAACAGTCTTTTTCTTTAAAGGTGTGAACTGGTGAAACGCAGCAAATACTGCCCGGAGCGTGCTGAGTTCTTTCAGACCTGCGGAGAGCCTCCTTCCCGGGCACAGCGGCTGGGGTGTAAAAGCAGCTGGGTCTCTGCAAACCCGACCCCACTCGCCCTCCCAGCCCCTTACGGCTACACCCCCACAAACACTGCCACCACTCTGGGGGGCTCTTCTTATCTGTAAGAAATGTCAGTCTGGCTTTATTCTAACGAGGCGGTGGGAGTGCAGGGCGGCTCAGGTGGGAAGGGGCCCCAGGGGGTCTCCAGCCCAGCCTCCTCTCAGCCGCTCGGCTGTGACACGGGGGGGATTTAATGATGCTGCCTGGCGGTAGGACGGGGTTGAGCTTTAGAGAAGGAATACAAAGGCAGAAATGCTTTAAAGAGCTTTTTGTGTGTGCAGGTGTTGCACAACCAGGACGTTGTGTCTGTTTAGACCCAAGGTCAAATTAATACCCCTCACTTGCTCTCCCAGTTGAGCCCATATTGGGTAGGAAAAAACACAAGACGCATCCAATTGTTTCCTGCCAGCCTATATTAACGTTGATGTAGACTGAGATGCCGAGATATGACTGTTGGATTCTCCTAATTGGAATGCTGCTTTCAGATCTCCTGTCCCACATCCTACATGCATATTCAGTTTTGTCTCAGAGGAAAGCTCCTTTCTCCTCAGAAACTGTTTTTTCATCTTTCCAGATTTATTTCCTTGGAACTTTGAAAGCATGAATATATTACGGAAGCATTACCAAGAATCCAAAGGCTTTGGACGCTTTGTGTTGTAATTTTCTTTTGCTGCAGTTCCCAGTGTGAGTATTTATGGCCCTTGAATGCCATCCAGTGGTGGAAAGGCAGGGCATCTCCCAGCCTGCTGAGAAACTGCCTCCAGACACGGCAAGTTCACACGGAAAATTATTTTTGCATTAACAGCTTATCATTCTCATGCCCTATTTGTAGTGAAATCAGAAACCATAAAAATATATTTTATATGGCAGAGCACAGCGACAGAAAAGCCATCTGGTGTTTCACAGTTCTTTAAAATGTGAGACAGAAATAGACCCTATTTATAATTTGAATTATAATTGGCTTTAAAGCTCAAGGTTCAAACAACTGCAAGGGCTGACTTTTTCATCTTCATCATGATTTTTTAAGGCAGAATTTTCTCTTGGGATTTGCTTGCTCAAAAGAACTAAAATGTGAGCTGCCATGGAGAGAGACAGCTTTGTTAACTATTTCCATGCAGGGCTTTGGAACAGCTGGGTGTTTTGGAAACTTGACATGCAGAAATTGCAAAATATGCCTTGTTGAGAGTACATTGTTACTTAAGTAATAGCACTTTCTGCCTTTCCCGTGGTGTCGGTTCAGTAACTATTTGATTCTATGCAATTACAGAAATATAGACGGCAGATAAGAACAAAGTCAGACGGTTCAGCCTGTCAAATGAACAGCAGCTTTGTTTGGAAGTCAGAAATATATACTGGTTTTTGATTTTTTTTTTTTAAATTAAAAAACCTGAGACAACAAACATATAGAATAAGTGCAGTTCTTCAAATAGTTATCATGGCTCAGTTCTTAAGTCACAATTTTAAAGTCACATCTTCACTGTTTTCTCTCCCCACCCCTGACATTTAATGATGGCAATATAGAATGAACAAAGAGGAAATGGCCAGATAAACAGAAGAAAAAAATTTAAACAACCGCTCTAAACCATCAACAAAATTCCACCAAATCCTCATTTTCTTATTTCTTCTGACATGGAAGAGCACCTTCTCAGCAAAACTGAATTTTCATTACATTTGGGGAAAATTTTCTTATTTAAAACATTTTCTGCCCAGTCACCTCTGATTTTCAGTGAGATTATTGCCAAGCCATGATCTCTTGCCCTCCAGCAGGATTCCCCACTTTCACCCTGAGCTGTGACCACTTATGCTGCCTGGTGGTAAACCGCCAATTCAACAATGAAGGTCAGCCCTTGTCTTGAAGCCTCGGGCTTCTACATGTACCTTCCTCACCGATTGCCTTGTAAGGATTTGGGGTGCAGAGATGAATGGATATTCATGATTTTCCACCTAACAATTCCCTTCTCCCTGTCTACTATCAGACAGTACAGAGGACATCCAGCTACTTGGACATTCATACTGGTGACCTGTTGGCACACCCAGGACACTGTCAGTTCATGCCATATAGCACAAATCCCATATCTGGTTCAACAGAGAGCACTTTGGACTGTTCCGGTATGGTTCCTGTTTTGGAGGAAAAGTTTGGAGAGGGACAGAGAACTCCTGAGCTTGCCTCAGGAGCTGGAAGCAAAGCCTAGTGGTGTTAGTTGGCTGAATGTCAGTACTTTTTGTATACAGGTCCTGAGCTTCTAGAATATAGTACTCGAACATCTCCTGAATCCCAGACACTGTTTATAGTTATGTTTGGCATTGGCCTTAATGGCTAGTCAGTCCTTACCGGTTGTAGTGAGGCACAAAATGAATTTTCACTTCATCCCGAGTGTTTAAACAATTTGCCTGTTTGTGAGGATTGCTATGGCTTGGGGACTGTGGGATCAGAAATGCTACTGAATTCCCTAGGTAAAATTTTCAGGAATCTATTCTGACAACAATGGCATACATTTTGGGATTCACACTTCAAGTCTGCCTGTCACTGAACACTAATCCCAGGAAAGAGGTATCACTCAGCTCTGTCGGTGTTTTTTCACTCTTCCTTTTCTCTGCTCTTTGCTCTGACAGACATATTCCCAATGCCTTTTCCATTAGGATCTTGCATACACTTCTCTTGATGAAGCAAATCACATCTCTCTTTTATCTGCCACATCTCTCAAGGAACAAAGTGCTCTTAGAAACCAGGATTTGCAGCAGTTCTCCAAGTGCTAGAAAATAAGCACAGATCAAGCCTCAAAAATTAAGAACTTAGTGTAAAAGTAATTAAATTATTAACAGCAATAGATTGTGAGTTTATTTGCTTGCAAGTTTGACAGTCCTTAGTGGTACCATATTTTTAAGCTTCCCTGCCTGCCTTCTACCCTTGCACCCTCGTGGAGAGAGACAAGCGGAGACTGGCAGGGCTACCTGTGGTCCTTCCACCGTCTGCCTCGGCTCCTCACTTCAGGCTGTTGGGGGGTTCAGTGGCTCCCTCCAATTTCGGGGCTAGCCACTGATTCCAAGTAGAAGAGTAAAGTGAGGTGATTCCAGAAGCAGAGTGGGAATGTGACCGCTGCACTGAGTTAATCCTGGCACAGGTACCATTTGCATGAGTGTTTGTGCTGCCTGCACAGAGCCCTGCAGCCACTGCCACAGGTCCTGCCGCAGTACCAGCAGGCAGCACAGATCTCTGGTCCCAGCAGAATTGGTGCCAAACCCAGGTTTTTCTGCCAGTCCCGCACAATCAGAGGCCGTGTTTCTCATGTCTGAAGAAGCTGACAGATACATTGTGCAGCTGCATTGAGACTCAGGCTATTCCAGTGCCACATAGGTGTGTTTTCTGCCTTTCAGCTGGGCTTCAGCCTGGAGCCTCTCCTCAGATTTCTGAGTCTGGGTAGTGTTGTGCTGTTTTAAGTGCTCCTCTCTATTTGCATGTAGTGCCATTAAAGTCTTGTTTTCCGTAACACAGAAACAGGTTTGGATGCTGGGTGGAGATAATTTCCTCACAAGACAACACAATTTTCACCAGGACTTATCCTTTCCGTTCTATCCTACTTTGGTTTCTGTCATGGGGCTGTGAATATTCCTGTTGACAGTCTGTGTCTGTCTGCTGGCTCCTCTCTACTTTGCAGCGGCATATCCTGTGCCTGCCAGCAGGTGCCATCAAAACTAATCAAACATCAGAAGCTACACAGAATCACAGAAGCATAGAATACCCTGATTTGGAAGCAACCCACAAGAATCATTGAAAGTCAACTCCTGGCCCAGCACAGGACCATCCCAGAGAGTCACACCATGTGCCTGAGAACATTCTCCACATGTTTCTTGAACTCTGTCAGGCTGGTGCTGTGACCGCTTTCCTGAGGAGCCTGTTCCAGTGCCCAACCACCCTCTGAGTGAAGAACCTCTTCCTAATACCCAACCTAAACCTCCCCTAACACAGCTTCAGGCCATCCCCTCAGGTCCTGTCGCTGGTCACTAGAGAGAGGAGATCACCGCCCCTCCACTTTCTCTCATGAGGAAATACATATTTGTGGGGAGGGGAGAACAGTCCTGATTCTTTTGCACTTTCACTGCTTTTCTCCATATCAAGGTCAGAAAGGGGAAGAAGTGATCAAGGATAAACTAAAAATAATTGCAAGAATGGGTTAAAGAACATACAAGTTTAATGTCAGGCTGAACACATCTGATTGAACAAGTATGGAAAGAACTAGTCAAAGCCACCTCTGTATAATTAATGACTATCAAAGAAAATTAAAGTAGTGTGGGGAGACTTAATGTGCCTGCATTTAGAAAAGTGAAACGTGGCTTGAAGCATGTCATTCCTAAGAAAGAAAAACCTTCTACAGGCCTAGCCAAACTTACTCTGATACCTGACAAGATGTAGGACACACTTTTAAGCAATCAGTCTGTATACACCTCCTCAAGTAAAAGGAAACAGTCAGCACAGATTTGTTGAAAATTAATTGTGGTGAAAAACCCCAAGTTTCATCCTTTGACAAGATTAACGGCCTGTGAGGGGAAGTGAGAAGTGTAATTTAACTTGCATTTAAATCAGATTTCTGATACAGCTATTGGATACATTATTTTAACATCATGTCTTGGTTTAGAGAAAAAATTTAATCTCTAGTGCACAATTAGCCGAGAAACTGTTTATAGATACTTTTCAAGGATTCACTGTCAAAGATGGAGGCCTTCATAAAGGTGGATCTATGAGACAAGACCTGAGGGCAGCTCTAATCCTTACTTTTATTGATGACTTGGATGGTAAACTAGTGGGGATATTTGCAAATTTTGTGTATGGCATTAAGTGGTTGGTGGGTTTATGTACCTAGGAAGAGAAGAATTCACACTGATTTTGATAAATTGTACAAATGTCCCAAAATCAAGGAAATTAAATGAAAACAAAGGCAAATGAAACCTCAATACTTAGGAAGTGTAATGCAAAGCAGATATATAAAAGTATATTATCTATAGAAAAGAATTGCGACAGCAGAATGGAAGCCTCTTGTCATGAGCTGCATGGAGCAAAATTAGCATTGCTAATTTTAAAAAATCCAGAAAACCAGAAGGCTAAATGGCACCTTGTACTGAATTAGCTGGACAGGAATCTGTAAGAGAAAAAGGTATTTTTTTACTTATCTCTATTCAGCTCTGAGGGGAGAAGGTGTTTGTGGGCAGACTGTGTCTCATTAGGAGGGTGGGACACAGGAGGTGTGAAGGAAAGCTGGGGATGTGGACCTGTTGAGCCCAGGAAGGAGAGGAATGGAAGGAATGTAATGGTCTCCTAGAAGACAGGAAATTCTTATACAGACACCAGTTGATGGGGGGTGGGATGGGACAAGAAAAAAAATCAACTATGTACAACCTGGAAGATTTAGGTAAAAAAATGAGGAGGAAAACTTTGTGAGTACAAAGGCAGCTGATTCAGTCGTAGCTGAAGAGGACTGAGCACAGCCCTGCCAGTGGCCAAGGTGCTTGGGGCAGCAGCTGTGTGGGGTTGAGGAGATCCTCTCACCTGGGGGCTGTGCAGCCTCATCCTACCTGGGCCCTGAGAGGTAATTACTGAATTCATAGAATTTCCTTCAGCTGCACTTCAGTTTTGTTTATGTCCCATTCACATGAACCCAACCCGAAGCAAACCAAAGAGGCTTTGTTGCTCTTCCGTAGACTGACCTTTCCCATCCTTACGGTAATGAAACTCAGCTGTTCTCCTGAAGACTTCTCATGGTGTATTAGCTGAGTACATGGCTGGGGTGGATGGATAGCAGATAAAAAATGGGGATTGCAAAGTAAATCCAACCCAGAAGGAGAGAGAACACTGACTCCAATCAGTGCAGAGCAGAGGTTCTACCTTGGTGTTTTAGGAATGCTTTAGGGAAACAGGAGCTTTAAATGTCAGCAGGCTAAAGAGGGTCATCACCAAAGACCCCAATGACCAGGTGAATCTGAGTTTAAACAACTCCACAGGACAACAAGCTGAATTAAATTGCATTCTGGAAGGCTCTTTTCCTGCTGTAGAAGATGACCACACCGTTCTTCACCGAATCTCTTTGACGAAAGGAATTCAGGGCTAAAATATCTTCAGAGTTCAATCCATCAAGGATGAATGGGAAAACTTGCACGAGAAGTTACTGTTTTCTGTCTGCCCATTAAATTTTTAACTAGGAAACTTTTCCTGGAAAGTGCATCAATACTTTTATCTAGAAATCTCCTGCAGAACCTCTCCAACAAATACTGCCTGTCAATGTTCTACTGCAGTGCAAATCAAGGGAAAGTTTAGGTGACACTTCATGAAGACATTTACTTTCCTATTGCTTCTACAGCTACAAGGGAAGCCTAGACTTTGATTTTCTGGGGACTCTGCCAGTTTTGTAAACACTTTTTCACAGCGTTTCTACCACTTGTTAATGGAAACTCTTTTCAAGGAATTGTTAAGATCTGACAAACAAACATTAGTGATTTAACACTGAGGTTGATTAGGAAGACTACTGTTTCAGGATGTCCAGAGCATGAGTGGCTGATTGCCATACTGCTGGTTTGTGTTGAACATCTGCTGAAATAGATGTTTTGTCTAATTTTGTCTAATTTTACTCTGAGGGAGGAATTAAGTATTTGAAAATGGGTTGCAGGAAACATGTTCAAGTCTGCCATTGCTGTCCTTTTAAATTTCGACTGGTTGCAGCTGCCACTGCACTGTGCAGCCATGAAGGAGGAAGAGGAGAATGCACATGGTTGCATGGGTAACCTCAGAATGTGCTGAATGTAAGTGTTGATCCCTGCAAGACAAAGCTTATGTCAGGCATGTGGAGGGATAAATTCTTGCTCTTCTGCAAAGAGACGGAACCTGAAAGTTGTAACTCTTTGCTGCCTTGTGTGCTGTGATTTCATTCAAACCTTTGCAGAAAAGCTCAGAAAAGTGACACAACTGGAATTTTCCCCTGGGTTGCTCATAAATAGACCTGAGTTTTTTTCCAGCTGGGTTTTTTTCCTGGGTTGCCACCCCATCTGCTAACTGAGCAGGGAGTCACTTGTGTGCTCCTTCCTAGTCAGTGCCTGCCAAGGGTATTTGAGAATGCTGCCTAGAGATACATGGTTATTTTATGTACAAGGCTTATGTACTTCATTGAAAAGCAACTTTTTCACGCATATATGTGAGGCACATGAAAAACAATTGGCCGTAAATCCTGGAGCTCAGATGTATGCATGAGAGACTTCTCTTGCTGCTAAATGTAATTTATTTTCCTGGTAAACACATCCTTTTTTAAGTTGTATGCTTCCCATAATACTTACCTCCTGGAATAAAAGTTGCTGAAGAATAGTCTATAGTTAAATGTACACTGTATGGGGCATTTCAAACTTCTAAGTACTTCTTGTAATAGGCACCCAGCTGAAGAGGAATAATAAGAAAGCATGTCATTCTGTACTGTTTACTGAATGTAGGCTGCTTTCTTGTCTTCTATTCCTGTTGACCTGAGGTGAAGCTGATGATCTTTTTCACCTGCGATTCATGGGCCTCAGGCTCCCTGTGCACCGAGATCTGCAGAAAAACAGGCATCTGAAGAAAAAGTAATTGTCTGTGCAGTGAGGCTTTGATACTGACCTCAACCTTTCCATTGTTAGGTGTGAGATCGTAGTATTTTCTTCAAACACTGCTCCGTGTTTGAATTTTGCTGGAAACTGTGTGAAGTCCAATGACTTTGGCACTGATGAAGGAAACTATTTCTCTTCACTAGGAGTGGAATTTTTAAAATCACCTCTATAACCAGTACAGAGAGACATGTCCCTGTACAGGGGGTCATTTATGCCCTCGTTGTGTTGTGAAGAAGATTACATGAGTATCTCAGGTGCCTCATTTCTGGGTGGCCAAAACAAGATGAAACGAATCCCACCTGAGTGTTTCCTACAGCAGGAATTGCTAACTGGTGAGATAAACCTCAAAGTGCTGACACCATTATATATTCTGATGGTAGAGCAGCATCTGCCCTGTTGAGCAGAGCTGAACTTACTACTTTGGCTTCTGCAGTGGCACTGCCTGGGGCCTGAGACAGAGAGAAGGACACTGAAGAAGAGGAGCCTGTTGACAGTGAAGGCTCAGGAGATGGAGATCACTGAGAAACTCATGAGGCAGACCCCAGATGAGGGTGCAGATAAGAAGTGACAGTGAAGACTGCTGTTAAATGCCTTCTTTTGCAGTGCATGGCTTCCTCCAGCAAATATCTACATACAGCCAACCTTTCTGGCTTGCTTTTCATATATTTTTGTGTGGCCAAAGTTTACTTGGCAATGATTAATATTAAGTAAATTTGAAGTTTGCTGTCAGCAAACACTCTCAGCAGAAGCTGGAGTATTAGTGCCTCCTTCCATGGCTGAGCTGAGAAGAAGGGGTCTCAGGAGGTCTGTGAAGCAAATGCAGCAAAGCAGCAGCCTGCACAGTGGAAGCCTTTAAAACACATGACATTTTGAGGAAAACTTATCAAATTGTAATGTCCAAATAGCTGCAATCTGCTTATGGGCAAGACAACCAGAACAAGAAGGAAGATTTGTCAGATGGTAAGGGTTCAGAGGCTGTTGCAAAGAATAAGGTATTTTTTTTCTTTTTGTTGGCAGTAGATGGAATGAAAAGCAACATGCACCAATTGCAGCAAATGAGAAGATTCAGGTTAGATAGTGACTAAAGCTTTCTGTTGCTGAAGGAAACGAAGCAGGGAAATGGGCTGTCTGAAGGGGATGAGGTATCTCTATCACTGGAGAACTGAGAACAGATTGAACAAATATTTGTCAGAGGTGACACAGCTGTGGGTGACCCTGCCTTGAGGCTAGGGAATGGATGAGGCCCTTCCAGCCTTATGATCTGCTGCTTTCTGAGATAGATTATCTACTTCAGACAAGTCTGTTGGAATAAACACCACAGCAATGTATTTGTCAGACTGCTAGACCACTGTGAGTACAGTCAGCTTAACGTACATGAGCTTAATGCTTCACATTTAGTTGAAGTTAATTTCCTAAAATGAAGCAAGGGATTGAGAAATCTATTCAGGGAGCCTGTTCTGAAAAGTCTGAGTGTAACCCTGTTGCTTCTAGTATTGCAGACTGGCTCATACAGCACTACAGTTCTTAGAGAACTGAGGGGGAGAGGGGAGGGTTGGTTATTTTTCAAGCGTGAGTTACTCTTGATTCAGGACCTGAGTGGTGTGATGTCGCCGTGGGTGATATGGCGACAAGAGGGGTGGGACGTCCCTCCACAGTGTGAGACAGACCTGTGTGAATTACAGCATCTTCTGAAAACTGCTGGTGCATGGTGCCTCTTCCCTGCGTGCTCCCTATGCTTCCCTTGCTGTCTCTCTGTCTCTCACTAGACTTTTGAACTGAGCCTAAGGTGATATGATGTAAGTCTTTTACGGAAGCCACCTGCACCAAAGCTGTGCCCATGGTGGTCAGCTGGCTGGGCAAGTACCATTCCCAGCATCCAGTCAGCTTCCACCCACTCGGCATCTGCTCCCCAGTTTCTCACAGTGTGTGAAATGCAGTTTGGTCGCGGTGATCTAGGCAGCCTCCTCAGTTCCCTGTGGTTTTGTAGTTAGTGCCAGTTGGCCTTTGTCCACTGAAATCTGTGCTTGACAGCATCAGCTGGGAAATGACAACAAGGTTGGTCTCCCAGTGAGCACGGTGATTGCTGGGATGGCAGAAATGGTAGTAAAATCAGCAAGTGTCATCGTCACTACACCCTAGGTGTCAGTATAGGTACACGTGTTGGAGGAAGAACAGGGTTCCAGAGTTTGCCAGCGCCGTATCTGCAAATGATTCTGTGTGTGAATTTGGCAGTGACTGGTGGGGTCTCAATCTAAGAAGAAAGTGTGGTTGCCATAACCACTGCTTCGCTTGGAGGGATGTCCAGTCCCAACAGCTCCAAAACAGCTCCATGTTGCTCCCATGGGAGGGGGTGGTGGGGCTGGACTGGGAGCGAGCTGGAGAGGCAGCAGATGGCAGCAGGACTTGTAGGCTTCTGTGGTAAGGATGGGCTTGCTGATGGTTAGCACCTGCTGTGGGGCGGGGGGATAGGTTACTGATGTGACCAGCTTTCAGAAGAGAGCAGTTACCTGTGTTTGTGTGGGGTCTGGGGCTGGGTGTTGGTGAACTGCCTCTGCAAAGCTGCTGGCTACTCTGCTCGGAGCCCAGGACCATGAAGATCCACATCCTCAGGTGAGTGGCCCGGCACTCTCCTGAATCAGAAGTACAGGATCATCCCAACAGGGCGCTTGTGTTGTCCATAATGGTCAAGACATAGTAGATTTACAACTGTTGGCAACAGTTCTGATCAATGGGTTGTACTTCTGGTGTGTGAAAGACTGGCTGGTGCTGGGGCTCCAGCTCCTAAAATAGCCCTGGGATATCTGCAGTGCAGATGACAGCGACAATTGTGGCATGACCCCATGTGCCTGGGGTATGCAAGGATCGCCTGCTGCTTTTCTCTCCCTTTTTGAGCAGGTGGGAAGGCTGACACATCAGGGCCAGGAGTCTGTGGGCAGGCATGAGCCTCTGACTGGAGACAAGACAAGAATGGATAGTAGCTGGAATGTTAAAACCACCTTTGGGGTCATTTCTGTGACTGATATTACACTGTCTATGGTAGTGCATGATCACATAATGCATTCATGACCACACCAGTGTTGATGCAGTCTTGAAGACTTGCCTGAAGCCATGGAGGTGGAAACTAATCCCCAAACCATGCTGCTCCCCAAAGCACTGGTGCTTGTCTCTTGTGCAGTGAGGAAACTGGGCTGCCCTGGAGAGCAGCAGGCTGTAGCTCACACATGGATTCATGGCTATTGCCAAGATAAGGAGCTTCCACCGTCTTTGAATTTCCTGTCTCTGCCTATAGACCAAAAGATGTTTTTATATAGTTCATAAACAAATATTTCAACAACACAGATACACTATCAGATAAAAAAAAAGCCTTCAATAAAAACTGTGTTAACACAGCCCCACATGTATCACGTGAGTTTGAGTAGAGAAACTGTACTGTCCTACCGTTCAGCAATTATTTTTAAACCTCCCTTTGTGTGTGTGTGTGTGTGTGTGCGCGCACGCACAGAAACTTATTCTTATCTCCAGATTTTGGAATCAGGTGGCCCCAAAAGACTGGCTTTGTTTGCATTCTTTTTCTCCAGCATGCTCATGTATTCATTACAAAAAGATGGCTATTTCCTTCATCTGAACATGTTTTTTCACCTTTATTTCCTTGGATAGCCTTGCTGTTTCTGGCACCCTGTTGATCTACACATGACAAACTTGAAAATGTGCAGTAGAAAATACTTTTATGTGAGTCAAAGACAGACCAAAGCAAGTGCTTAGTGGGAAAAACAGAACTATGTCTCCCTAGGAAATGGGCTTTTCACAGAGAGTGTGGGGTATTTTTTAAAGACTTTATTTTTAAAAGGTCAAAGTAGAAAACTTATTCTTGCATGACCATGTTTCAGTGTTCAAGTGTGTATGTGCAAAGTGCCTGCAGGAGTCCAAGCTCCCTTTGGAGAAATTGAAAATCTAGGGCCTGACTCTGCTGCCCACAGGTAGGCATCTACTGACACCTGAAGTGCCCTAACATGCCCTGGTGTTGCTTTGGAGGTCTGTGTCATGCCTGGTGCAGGTGTCTCTTCCAGGGTGAAGTGAATCACAGCCCCTGACTCCAAAGGCTGTGTTGTACAAATCTCTCTCGGATGTAAAGGGAGCAGACAAACCCTGCACACATACAGGTGCTTCTATACATCTAAATTTTGTGTCTTCATAAGCAGACATATCCTATCCCATCTGTCTCCATTCCAGACAGTCTCTGATATCCCTCTTGTGCCCCCAGTCTCAGTCTCATTAGGCTGGGGATATTGATGCAGCCTGGACCATTTGATATTTCAATACATTTTGTATCAGCTGGCAAAGAGCAACAGAGCTCTACACTCCCATCTCTTTAGGCAGTGACCCCTATTTCAGAGTGAAATAATCATAACTTTTCTTTTTTGCCTTTAGAAAACAAAGCATTCATGAATTGGACACCAAAAAGCTTTGAATCCCAAGAAAGCCAAGTACTACATTTCCTGTGCTAGCGAGAAAATGAGCTTCTTGTAAGGCAAAATGTAGCAATTTGGCAGAAATTTGAAAAATAAGTGGCAAAGCTTCTTTTAAACCAATGAAAGGTCTTACATCTATGGATATATTTGATTTTTGCTTTTAATTAACATGGTTTCTCAAGATGTTCACTTGTCAATCATCTTACATAGGATGGCAGATAGGTTAAAAAGATCATGAAATGGTGGGTTACCAGGAAAAATGGAAAGATTTATGTGAAGAACTGTGTGACTAGAAGACCTGATGAGCTGTGGAAACAATGTGTATGCTAAGTTGGTTAAAAGCCAGAAAACTACCACTGGAAAGTATTCAGTGTAAAGTAACAGGGAACATTAGAACATGGAGTTCATCAACCTAAGTGAAAGCCTATAGGAACAGATTCATCTCTGGAGCAGACACTTGTCTGCACTGCAAAGCAAGCTGGGTGTCTAGGAGTGTTTCTGAAGGTGACTGCCTCATGGCCATCTAGAGAAATGTGTGAGTGCTGGGCATGAAGCTGCTGCCTTCCCACTGCCTGCCCCAGCTCAGAGCGGTGACATCGATGATACTGCTGCGCTCCAGGGGCTAGCAGCTGTGCTTTTGAACCCAGGGGGTGTGCCTGGCGGGGTTTGTCACTGGCTGCCTCTTCAAATCGAACTCTTTAGTGATGCTGTTACAAATATGTGGTTAGTTGAAATTGGGAAAACAAAGTTGAACTCAATATAGGTAAGAATGCTTTTTCTCTAACTTATGGCACATGAGACAGACACCAGGATGCATAGATCCTTGGGATCCCCAGCCCCGCGGCAAAGTCCATTGAGCTGGATGAATGTGGAACAGTCTTTGGCAGGAGGTTCACTTCCATACCTTTGCTTTCCCTGCAACGTATCATCTCCACCCTGCAATCACACTCCTATGCACGGGAAGACAATACTCAGCAGCTGTGAATTAAATCCAGACTTGAGCTGTGTCAGTGCTCAAGCAGAGCATCCCTGGTAAGTGCCGTGGGGGTGGCAGTGCAGTGCGTGTCTGCTCCCTGACAGCCTAATATCAGGGCTAGGGCAGGGGCTGGGCAGCCCTCCCCTGCCTCCTGCACTCAGGGTTTGTGTGGGGGCGTGACATTCCCTCTGCCTCCAGCTGACCTGCCAACGAGGCAAGACATTTTATTAGGAAAGCACTCCTTTTAGCTTGGATGACAGCAGCCCGTGGGTTTCATGCTGCTGATGGCAGTTCTGTCCCTCATGGTGCACATATATATGTGAAAGCATAATACATTTCACTTGTCACTTCTTCGGCTTGCTCGGCGTTTTCCCCTGTTATTATGCTGACAGAGGGGTTGATCTCAGAGTGCTACCAAGTGCAGAGTGCCTTGCAGAGATACAAAATTGCTGAGAAATACAGTGAGGATATGTAAGGAGCAGATTAGAGGGCACATCAGACCTCATCCTGGGTATGCTCTACCTCTGCTGCCTGCATCTCATGTTTGTTGTGGATTTTGGTTAAAGTTTGAGGAATGCACATTCTAATCTCTGCTGTAGCAAAAGTCAAACTGACCCACTGGATTGAAGGAAACAGTTCACAGTAGAATATGAATCCAACAGGAAAATGGGGGAATGTGTGGAAGAGGGAGAAAATACAGAGGATCAAGATAAGATCACTCATCTAAGGCAATCAGCATTCAGACGTTGGTTATTGTAACTCCAAAATGCAGATTATAAGGTAAGTTTTCAAACAGCCTTCAAAAATCGCTACAAATTTTGCACACCAGGAGACTGATTTGAAGGTTGTTGAGAACACTACTAGGTCTAACACTGACTCTTTTGACTTTGGATCCAATTTCCAAAATTTTATAAAAATATATAAAACATAAACACGATGAAGAGATCACCACATTCCAGAACTTCTCAGAACTTTGTCCTCTCAAAAGCATTCTCCTTTAGCAGGTCCCTTACAAGCTGCTTCTTTAGTATGGAAATAACTGCAATCTCGAAAGGGAGTGCAATTGGCCCAGAGGACCTCCACACTTTGTGTGCTATCAGTCATTACCATTGACTTGGGGTGTCAGTGTCAGACTGCTGTCCCGAACAAAGGCTCATTACCTGGTGCATGGCACCAATTCACACACCAAGGTGAGGTATTTCAGTTTTTCATTCTAGTTTGTGCAAAGTGGCGAGATAGGTGGTAACCCACAAAAGGTTGGCTCATGGGGCATCAAAACTTTACAGTATTTATACGCTTTAATAAACAAAGGCATCAGGATTCATTGGTTACAGATTACATAATTTTAAAAAAAATTAGTACTCAAAACCTCTATTTGCTAGTTATATCTCCTGTTTTTCATGTTAATTAGCCTGCATGTGTAGTTTTTCCCTCCGTTTGAGTCTGTGGTCCATTTTGAGTAGGTGGTCAATGAGCCAATGGTTGTGATCTCCCAGTGCCAGAATTACCTTTCCCCAAGTTAATGCTCAGTTCTGCTGACTTCCCTCCTGGTGGCTACCAGACAGACAGCCCATTCATCTCTGGATTGTCTTCCCTCTTCCTTAAAACAAAAGACTAGCCAAGCATACAGTGTCACAATGCAGTTGCTTAATGACAACTGTCCAGCTAGCTACTTTTAAAAAATTGCAAAGTTTGATTCAAACCTTGAGGGGTTTGAGATTAAGACTGTCAGACTCATGTGTCAATGTCAGACTGTGCTGACTCTATCAGGATCCATCGATAATGACTGATTTTCAAAATAGGGAGAGGAAAAGGAACAAAAATAGATGTGGAAGGAGGCAAGAGGATGTGAATTAGCCAGGAGAGTCAGTGGGAGCTGCTCAATGCTCTCTATGCCCCATGAACTATCTCATGTACTTTTCCTTGCCAAGGCTGCTCTTGGTGGTGGCCACATGGCACATTTATGGATGAACTAAGCTATCAGCTGGGGCCAAACTCCCTTAGTTCTATACTTGTGCCCATCCTGAGGGTAGAGAGCAGCAAGGCCACAAGTTTGTGGTTACTCTGGGGCTGCAGTAGCACCAGCTTGTTGTTCTCCAGCCTGGGGCAAAAAAGGGACATTTAGTGCCTTCCAATGCATTTCCTTAGCTGTTCAAGGTGGGCACTGAGCTGAGAAGATGCTGTCACCTCAGCCAGCTCTTAAAGACTCACAAGGCCTCGGCAATGGCTGCTTTTGTGAATATTAGTGGCTGCTGTGTGAGGTGTTGGGAATCCCAGCCGCAGAACTTGGGGGTTAACGCTGTCTCTGGATGGTGGGATTTATCAGTCCTTCCCTTGGTTTTGCCCACACAACATTTCAGTTGTCTCAGTGACAAGTAGTGTCTGTCTTTGTGTGCCTTGGCTGTCTTTGTGTGGGAGCCGGGTTTGGTCAGAGTAACATATCCACTAACAGCGTCCATCAGCCAGAGCAGTCACTGCAGGGTCTGCAGGAGAGACACGGCTTGTTTCCAGCCAGGACTGCTGGATGCGGAGGACAGCAATGCTTCCTTTTGCAGGGGGTGTGTATCTCCTGCCCTGGACTGTTTTGATCTGCAGACTGTCAGAACTCGTTAGACTGCTTTAGGGAATGGGGAGGTTTAGCAGCTGTCCCTTGTGTGACTGTTTTACCCCGTGAGTTGGTCTGGTGCTGCCCTAGGAGAATGTGCCTGCCTGCCATACAAAGAAGAATTTGGCAGTGGAAAGCAGCCCAGCTTTGCAAAGCAAAGGCACCCCTGTAACATGTGATGTGTCCTTTCTGCATTTGCTGGGTACTGTTGGTCAGGATGCTGTGGCCCAAGCTTTGCAAGGCTGGCACACAGCACAGCCCCACCGAGGGACGACGCTCAGCCCTGGCTGCTGCGTGCTTTGCTGCAATGTGCCATAAGGATTTGATGTGTGTAGCAGGGATGTGGCAGCACGTGCTCACTCCAGGCAGGTCTGCGCTCCTGGGGCTCTCTGAACGTCTGAGTGGAGCTGCTGGTATGGAGCGCATTTGGCTGGACCATGCTGCAGGGAGAGGGACAGTGACTGCTTTGGGGACAGTGCCTTGCTGAGAGGTGCCCAGGGTGTGGTGATTGTGCAGGTGGCTTATTGGTAGTCTGTCATCTGTCCAGATACCTGTCCTGCTCTGTCATGCGCCTGCTGGTTTGATGGTATTGGGGACACAATTCCAGCCACGTGCTTAGTACACAGCCCAGGAGGAACTGTGGTTCTGTCCTTTACACCTCTCACTTTTATTTGGTCAGAGGTGCCCTGAGTGTTCCAGGTGAAGGTGGAAGCCATGGTTGCCTGGGGGAAGACTGAGCTCTGAGGAAGGCAGGGAACAGTGGTGATGCTGTGTCCCCAGCGCACAGGGAAGACAAGGCATGGTCTCTGCCAGCCATAAAACCCCAAGTCTCAATCCCCCTCCTGCCTATGGGCTCTGCATGCATGGCAGGAAAGGGTACAGCCTCCTAGTGATCCTAATTAAAACCACAGATAACCTGCTCTTCAGCAAGTAGCAAAACTGCTGTAGTGAAAAATTAAAGGAGTTTGATCTGTGACTTGCGTGTATATGCAAGCAGCAGACCAAGACAACCATGCTTAATTTTGCAATCCTGGATTAATTTCTGTGAACTTAATTGGATTAATTTTTTCTTTCTGCCTGCTTCAAAATGACTGTTCATTCATAATACAGAAATATTCTGAAATTGGAAAAATAAGAGAGAGAACACTTTTTTGTTATTCTGAATTTAAGAAGTGATTATTTTCATTTCTCATATGCAGGCTTAGCAATAAACAAATGAGGAATTGCATGGAAATATGTATGAATAAAAGTAAAACTCTAGCTGATAGACTTTATTTTAGTGGTCAATTCAATGTAAAACCCTCAAGCTGGAGGTGTTAGCTTCATTTTTTATTTATTGAAGAAATAAGCTTGTTGAGACTTATCCCAGCAGTCTAGGAGCTTGACAGGCAGTTCCTTCTATAAAGAACGGAGATATTATTTCTAGTGGTATTTCAAAGGTAAAAGTCATTTGTGTGGAACTTTCTATTCCCTTGAAAAGGTCGTTGTAGAAAGCTTTGGAGAGAACAATTTTTTATTGTAAAATCCACTGGAGGGTCACTCTGCTTGTTTCAAGTTGTTCAGGCATGCACGTGTGATTTCAAGTTTTGTTTTTTAGTGCTCTTTTAAAATTAATATCTAGAAGTTGAGTAATTTCAAGTTATGCACAAAACAATTTACAAAGGAATAGGAATTCTGTCCCTCCCTCTTCCCAAAAGTTATGTTTTGTTTCCTAATTAACAAAACATACATCTTTTATAAAGAGCCATTGAAAGGAGACAGTGATTTATGCCGCACCCCATAGAAATGTGTGCCATTTGCAGTCATGCTGTGTACAAAATGAATATGGGAGACGTAGTACATTGGAAGATTTGAGTACCCCAATGACAAGGGATTTTGCACCAGATAGAAATGAGGCTCAGAACTTGTCATGCAGGAAATTAACCCACAAAAAATTCAAAAAGATGCTCTATATGCTAATGTGTTTTAAGAATGCAGTAGAGGCAACTGGAAGAGCATGAAATAAGAGGGGTGGTGGGAGGAGTGGAGTGGGCATTTCCAGCACCACTTATTGCATCTGGAAACCATGCTAGCTGTGGCTTTTGTTTTTATTGATAGAAGCCCCATGGATGAGGAACAGAGAGGGAATTATTAAAAAGATATCCTCAAAAATCGTGACACATGGGAAGAAACCATCGTTTAATACACAGCATCTTTCACTTGGAAGAATCTCGATGCACATTAGAAATATGATTTGTAGTAAAACTGCAACAAAACCGAAGCAGAAGCTGTGCAGAATAGTGCCATGGAGCAGAGCCTGCAATCTGATTTCCTAAAACCAAGAGCAGATGCTTAGGTGATGTGTATCGACATAGCACAACGTGGCCTTGCTTCTTGCTACAGGCTACTAGATGCCGCTGTGGTGCTGAGGAAGGCTGCCGAGGAAAGGAAGGAGAGAAAGATAAGAAACAAGGGGGAAAATTAATGAACAGGATTCACAGACCAGGAAATAGTGAGATGAGGAGGAAACAAAAGTGATTAAGAAGGCAAAATATTGAAATGAATCTTTCTCCCTTAGGTCTTCGAGAAGAGGTTCATATAATTTTTTAATCATGGCGTTTTTTCCCACTGCTCATTCATGGTTACATCTTCTACTTAGAGCAGCAGCATTAAAAGTTTATCTTTAAGGGCTGATTCATAGAAGCATAGAAATTAGCTGAGTAGGAAGGAGTAATTTAATCATATAACATCATCTACAGGTGATCACCTGCATGAAATTAATGAAGTAAAAATCCCCTGGCAGTGTAAGAGAGGAAGGGAGCAATGTTTGCAATATTATGTACATAGAGTAAAATAGAGAATGTTAAACAATAATTTTACAGCTGATGAACCTGGAATTTATCCAAAGTCAGACAATTTAAAAAAAATTCATTATTTTTGGCCCCAAGTGAAAAACAGATAACAATTAGGAAGGGTGGCTATGTATTGCATGGGACTCTTATGAAATACAACTTGACCAGTAAAGGATATCACAATATTTACTATGTCTACCTAAGTGATAAAGCAATTTAAGATAATTCTTCATAGAAACCATTTGGGTGTGTAAAGGATGAACATAAACCAGATTGTCTCTTATTGATATTTGCAATGGTTAAACAATATCCAGGCACAAGCACCATCTCTGCATTTAAGCTGGAAGCTCGTATTTCCCCTGAATACTGTCAAGCTCTTTACTTTTTGATAACTGGGATTCAAAACAGAGGACTGGAAATAGAATCCTTAGAAAAAATCCTTTATTCTTTTAATGTCTTGAATAAAACCAATTTTTAAAGTTGGGGGTTTTTTGTTGTCTATTTGTGGGGGTTTTGGTTTGTTTGTTTGTTTTGTGGGTTTTGGTTTTTTTTTGTTTCCTTCTAGCACATGCAAAGGACAGAGAAATACAAAGTGATAACTATGGAAAAACTGGACAGCTCAGGTGCATGGCAGTGAAGTCTGAATAGTGACAGCCTTTTACATAAAGTTGGTGAGCAGAGGCTTTGTTTTAAACTTCTGGAAAGTTTAATCCCATCAGCTATCTTCATTCAGGAAGACCAACAAAATTAATCTTGTTCTGTGAACAGCTTAGTACATCATTATGGTGAGGAACCCACAACTTTAAAGGTCTGCACATGAGACAAATCCAAGTGGCTCAGGACATATGCAACTCTTAGTGTGATTTTGCTGTGCCCTAGTGAGACATAGCTCACCTCAGAAGACAGTGTGATCTATAAGGGAAAGGCAGAGAAAAAAGGCAGACAATACCCACAGAATAATTCCTCCATTGCCCATGTTGACTGTTTTTCTTTCAGGAGTTTTACCATATCAGAAGTAGTTTAGAGGAGGAAGAACATCAGCTGCAAGGATCAGGAGAGATGAGGAAAGTTCATGGACGTGGTGAAGACAAAGCTTGCAGAGAAGAGAGTTGTGGTTGGCACAGGAAGAAGAGCAGGAGCTGAGTGAAACTTGAGTAACCCTTGCAGGGACAAGCCCCTAAAAGTGAAGATACAGGTCCATAAAATAATAATATGGGGGTCAATTTTAATGTGGAAGGGAAGAAAAGGATAGAGTACAGAAGAAAGGCAACAAGATAAAAAGATAGGGTAAAACAGCATTTGAAGAGTATGGTTTTTGGGAGAGCAACTTGTTGATGGGTGCAATCTTCAGGGGTGTACGAACTCACTACAAAGCACTGGCTGCTTACACAGAGCAAAAATCTTCTGGATATGGCCTGGACATATGTGAGACAGAATAAAATCTGAGAGACTTGAATAGCCACAATCACGGGAATTCTGATAACTGCTTGGAGAGGACGAGAGAACAGGGACTTGCGCTAGTAGCACCACAATAAACTAAGGGTTTAGAGAGAGTCAGAAACCCAAAGGCAGGACAGGGAGTTGGGGTTGTAAAACAAGACAACTTTGCAAGGGCACCTTTAGGGAAATAAGGCTTTGAGGATGCAGAATGGTTTGGAGAAGTTAAGGAAGATGGATGATGTAGTCTGGAGGTCTTGAATACATCACTAAGAGCTTGTTGGGAAGACGTTATACAGCAGAACATGGTATGGCTGGGCCTGATCCAGGATAGGTGTGAATGGGGAGTTGCCATGGACAGGTCAAGAAATGTCTCCAAACCCATTGTAAAAGCAGCAAAAACTCAACACAGAAAAAAAATTAAGTTGTCAAGCAGTGGTGTCAGACTAGAAGAAGTTTTTATTTCCATGAGAAGACAGGTAATTTCTGATCAAGTTGAATTGTTTTAAGTAGCCAGTCCTTTATATTGCTCCTGACTTGGATTCTGAGCATGGGAAAAACATACATCTTCATCAGTCTAGTGGCATTTGTTGGAAAACATAGCTCTGTGTTTAGCTAATGACTTAATTAGAAAATCAGTAGTCGGCTGGCAGTGAATGGTGAGTCTTTATTTAACAGGGAAGCACGGAAATTAGCCATCCATCTGTTTTTTCCTGTTAATTACCTCTAAATATTAAAATTGAATACAGCCTTCAACCTGATTGGTAGTTTGAGTGGTAACAGCCGAGTTCACATACTAAAAGGAAGCCATTAGTAGAAATAAAGATGATGCAGCTCCTGTATTTTACAGCTTTCATATATGTTTCTGAAGCACTGCTACCTGCCTTTGACAGCTGCTGTGGTCATACTCAGCATTTCCAGCCCTTCAGCCACACTTACGGCTTTAAATGAGCGTCAGTCTTGGCAACAGAGTTAACTGAGCTGTTGCTTTTCCAGGAGAAACATGACTGCACATGGCATATCAGGACCGTGTCCAGCTGTGAGGCTGGCCCTGCTTTGAGGTTCGTTGTTTGTGGGGGGGGGGCTTGGACTACTTGGCCTTCAGAGATCCCTTCTGACCTAAATTACTCTGTGTGCCATGTGCCCTTAGGAGCAGCAGTCAGAGCTGGAAGCCTATCTCACTTTGTCGGTTTTCCCCTCTGAAACTCCTTTCACCAGCACTGTCACTCCCACCCCTTTGTTCCTCCTAGCAAGGATCCCTGTGCCCCATCCCATGGCTGAACCAGAGCCCCAGGCACAGCCCCAAAAAACCTGGTTGGGATGCAGCTTCTGCCTCAGCTGAGTTCCTTGGGCTGGCTCAGACTGACAGCTGGGGCAGTCTTGCACCTTTACTCTTCCCTTTCTGATCATCACTGCAGCTGGGCACCCTTGTGCACCCAAGGGACACCAAAACCCACTGTCTTCTAGCCATAACTGCTTGTGTGCCCTGTCTTCCCTGCCACAGCCAACTTGTTTCAGGAAATTATGCCCAATCCTTGTTCTTTAATAAAAATTTCTATTGAGCTTACTGAAGAAAAAAAAAAATTATTCTGCAGCACTTCTTACAAATACTACATTTTAATTTCAGGTTATTTTTTTTTCCTTAATAGTATATGTACTCTGGGGAGCTGCTTTGGAAACTTTATAGATAGGCAGGGTCAGGACACACTTCCCTGGCTTCAATCAGTAGTTTCCACCTCCAACAAGCTGCAAAAAGGAAAAACCATAATGAATGTCTGCACTTCCTCACGAAAAGAAATTTTCAGTGGCTGAGATTAATTTTCCTCTCTTTTTAGGTATTAATGTTAGCTAGTAGGGAACCCAAAGGCATCTGGAGCAGGCAGCTGTGACAGCAGCTTCAGAAGGACAGCTGGAGAGAAACCTCTCAAACTCAGGCAGGGAGTCCTGAAAGAAGAATCCCACTGCACGTGGGTAAGCAACAGGTCACACGTTTGTCACCTTCAGGCTTGGTTTACACTCAGCTCGTGGCACTGCAACTTTCCAACCAAATGCTTTCTCTCGCCAACAAGGATGCCATTTCTCAGTTCCATCTGCAGTTTATTACTCACATATTACTTACACTTCCTTGACTCTTGATAAGAAAAATGATTGTCATCTTGTAAATTTTCAAAACATTTGTAAGAGATGGCTTCCAGTGCTGTTACAACACTTTTGCTACCTCTAATATTTGTTTTGATGGATTTGGAGCCACCATACTATAGCTTTCACTATTACTGCATGTCAGGTTGATATATGTGATATTTTCTCTATTGTGTATTGGTGTAATTCAAAAAGAATTTGTCCAGAAAAATGGACAGGGAAGAAAATAAGGGTGCAAGGTGAGTAATAAATATTTAAATGGTGCTTAGGAGTTGCCAATGGACAACACCAAATTGTCAGCTTTGATTTTGCCGCTTCCCAGACTGATTTCCACAATATTTGAATTAGAACATTTTCGTTTCCACAAGCACAAAAGACAGGATACAAAGGACTCTTTGTTTCTCAAGACAGGGGAAGTAAGTCTGTGAAGGACTCCCAGGGCAAGAAATGCTACTGGAGCACCTGATCATAGGTTAAGTGGTAAAGATTGCCATTGCAAATTGTATGATGATGACAAGGCATAGTGCAGACTTCTATTTAAAATAAATTATTTTCCTGATTTTTTTTTCTGATGTTCAGAAATTATTTGGTTTTAGCTGATGTTTTTGAGTTTCTGTATATTGCTGGCCTGATGAGAAGACAACCAGTTGTCTAGGTTGGTGGGGGTAAGATCCATAGATCCTTGGGGTTGTGCACAAGAAGATTCAGGAGAAGCATGGCACAAGTGAATAATACCACCCCAGAACTGGCTAAGGCACAAGGCCTGTAGAAATAGAGTTAGCGGTATTGAAAATGTGACCACTCAGATGTGCAGTTGGCTTCACAAGCATGACACTTGCTAGCTGCATCCTCTCAATTGCTAAATGAACTGCAGGGGTGTCTGCCCAACACCTTGAATGTAAATCTGGAATATTACACAAAAAGAGCCACTTAAATAATTCCTTTGAGGTATGAAATGGGATCGTTTCTAGACGCAATGAGCTGAACTTTGCTTTCTGTTTTGGGAGTGTATTCCTGAAGTTTATTCTGCCTCAGCCCAAGGTGGAAATGGTGGCAATTTTCCTCCAGAATGGCTGTTACAGCTTTCTCAGAATGCCACAATAAAGATGTGCTGTTTAGCTGTCATGGCCATGAGGTGTTTATTAATTTTTGAATATGTATGTATGGGGTTCAGTTTATACAGTGCATGATAATTTAGATGTTTGATTCTTAAATGGAAGAAGTATAAAAGTGAATATCATTGTTTGTTTCTTGAATCATTGATTACACAAAATGTCTTTGACATGAGTACCTAATACTAATAATTTTTTTTGTTGTTTCATTTCTAAAAAATCTTTTCCTTTGTATAATAAATTTATTTCAAACCCTTTACCATGAATTACACTAGAGATTTAAAAAATGGCATAATGAATTACAGACTGAAGAATAGTCAAGCAAATAGGCAAACACAAAAATCCCCTTTATCAAGGGAAAGGGTGGCAGAATCAAATAATTTTGCTCATTTTTAAGGCCAGGAGTCATGTCAGCGTCATCATCTCTCAGTACTTTTAAGTATGTTCTCGACACCTGATGAGCTTTCTAAAGGCCAGCTTGAAATCCTCATTAAAGCTCGTGTACAGCAAAGGGTTGATGAGCGAGTTGACATACCCAAGCCAGGTCAAGAAGTCTGCTACTTCTGGAGAGACAGTGCAAACGTGGAGGCCCACAAGCAGTTCCTTGATGAAAAAGGGCAACCAGGACAAAATGAAAGCACCTAAAATCAGTCCCAAAATGCGAGCAGCCTTTCGTTCCCGTGTCGTGGAGATTTGCTGCCGGTCACCAGCCGGGTCCAAGTCACTCTCAAAAGGAGGGATCCTCACGGATGCATTGATTTTATCAAACTCTGTGGTTGGGTCAGATGTGGAGAAGTCCGAGACACAGAATGTCTGTGTGAGCTTGCAGCTGGCAAAAGAGTTTTGGCTGTCGGTGCTCCTGCTGCTGAGGTGGCGGCTCGAACCCCGCTTTTGGTAAAGGCTCTTTGCAGCGTGGTAAATTCTGTAGTACAGGATCAGGATCAAAGTCAAGGGGATGTAAAATGCCCCAAATGTGGAATAAATAGTGTAGATGACATGGTCGTGCTGAATGCGACACTCGCTGGGAATATTGACGCTGTGGTGATTCCTCCAAAACAAGGGGGGCATTGATATGAAAATGGAGATAGTCCACACGGTGACTATCATCAGCCCAGCCCTTTTTGCTGTTCTTTTCCTGGCATACTCGATAGCGTCTGTGATGGCCCAGTACCTGTCCAGGGCAATGACACACAGATGAAGGATGGAGCACGTGCAACAGGTCATGTCGACGCTAAGCCAGATCTCACAGATGAAGTACCCCAAAGTCCATTTATCTATCATTATGTAAGTGATGCTCAAGGGCATGACAAGAACAGCAACAAGGAGATCTGTCACAGCTAGTGAACATATGAGATAATTTGCCGGCTGGTGGAGCTTCTTGGTTGTGGAGATTGCTGCAATTACAGCAGAATTCAGCAGCATAGTCAAGGTTGTGATTGTGGCCAAGGTCAGGGTAATGAGCATCTTTTCAGTTACTGTTTTTGGCTTTGCAGCCACACTGGCTTCAGTGGTGCAATTTGTGAAATTCATTTTCCCCTCCAGGACACAAGAAGTCAGTAATGAAGAGTTCCAGGTTCAGAAGTTATCCATTTGAAAGAGATGCTCTGGGTGCAATTTTTAAAAAAATTTATAATCCCATATTCAACAGAGCAGTAAAAAGCTTCCAGGTTTCCTCCTGTTCAATGTTTTCCTAGAAGATAAAACCACACCTGTTAGTCACTCTAGGATATAGAATCGCACCTTTTGGTAAAAAGTTTTGCATTTCTATTATTACCATCTGAAAATGGTGGTCTGTTTTCCCTTCTCTTCTCCTGCCTTTTCTCTCCCCTTTTCTCTGCATTTATCTTTCATTTTTTTCTTCTCTAAAGGGCACTTTGGGCCAGATTTCCTGCTGATGTGAAATAGTTATTCCTTCTTTTGTTTCGGAGATTTTACTTTAAGTAGGAGGTTGGACTAAGGGACCTCAGAGGTCTCTTTTCACAAATATTTCTGTGATCTTTGTGATACTGATACCAGGAGCTAGTCCTTTTCCTGCTTGTTAAAATATACTCCAGAAGATGAAGAGCTGAGGAAATTTGCCTTTTCATTTTAATTGCTATATGAGAGGCATCAATTACTTCTATCTATCACCTTGGGAGAAAAGTAGCAGAGCAACCTATCTCAGTGAAGGCATGCCAGCATTTCATAGCTTCCTATTCTGCTTATTCATCTTCATGTCTGTATTAATATATTGGAAATGGTACTTAAAAATTACTCAGGTTACCTTTGTTATGCAGGTTTCAAACAATGTTTAAAGCTTTATGGCAAATGCTTGGTTTTACACAGCACATCAGTGTTGCTAGGAGCTTATATAGTTTTGTCTAATTATTCCTGACATTTCACATATCCCACTGTGAGTGTCTTTAGAGGAGACAGAAAAAAAGCTTCTGCCATTGCTTTGAGATTTCTATCTAATTGTGTTCCCTGTCAGGGAGTCCAGTGTGATGCAAGGTATGAACAATAATTTTTAAAAAGTTTAATTTTGTTTCAGAAGTTCATATGTCTTTTCCATACATCCCAAGTACTAACTGAAGCCAGAGTTAACAGCCCATGAGATGCAACTTGGGATAACCTCTGGGACCTTGCTTAGTAACTTGTAATTTATCTTGGCCTAAAGGATATGGAAAACTGAGAGCCTGAACCCTTTTCCATTAAAATAAACAGAAAGATTCCTTCCCCTGGCTTTATTTATCAATGAGTAAGGAGGCTTCTAGGTTAGTTGTACAGGCTCCCTCGACAAGCAGGGGAACAAGATAGCAGCTGCTGGAAGTACACTTGTCCCCTCTCAAGACAAGCCTTTAAGGAAGATGGTATGAATCATATCCTGGAAATGCTGATCTTTCTCTATTTTGACTACAAGTGGCTCCTCCACAGTTGCATTTAGAATACATGCCTGATTTTTAGATGGCTAAATTTGAGAGGTAAAACCCATTCTCACTGACACCAGTGGGACTTGGATTAGGCTCTGAGAGAAAGTTTGCACATGCAAGCTAATGAAGAATTAAGATATTGAATGAGGAATAATAAATTTAAAGCTAGTTGGCTGCTTATCTCTGCATACATACGCTCTTCTTCAGAAATTGGAGTGCCATCTTCAGAATGAGTTGAATGAGGAAAAATTAAAAATAGAAACTTTAGAGAAAAACTTCTATTTGTGGATAGGGTCTAGGAAAGCAGATCTGTACTGTTGTAGTCTCTGGGTTAGCAAAATGTGAGTTTTAAATTCTGCTCAAGGAACAGCAGAACAGCCTTCCCCCAAAGCATACTCTACTCTTAAGAAACTCCCTTAAATTGCTTTAAACTATGAATAGCCTTGGAGGAAATACTGGGCCTGCTTATTGAAAATTGACTGGAGAAGTCAGATGGAAATCCATCCATCAGTCTTCATGTTGTTATTGCATTGGAAATGTCATTTGGTTGTTTAGGCCTAAAGCCAAAATACCAGCTCAAACCTTCTTCACAAATTGTTCATGGGAGTCTTTTCTGTCAAGCCAGTTTCTGATTTCCTTAGTTTGCACCCTTATTATGTCTGATGCTTTGACCAGAGGATAAAGCAAAGAGCCTTTCTCTCCCTCTCTGCCCTCCTGGAGCACAGACCAAAAGCAATTTTAATCCATTTGCTTTCTTCAGTGCTAGCATTTAGTGAGTGTACCCTGGCCCACAAGCACACTCAAAGACACTGGAAGAATCCATGGAATTCACATCTTCTCTACAACCACTTATTGTTCTGGTCCACACACAGGAGATCTTGTGATGCTTCTTGATGTAAGCAGCACTTCTTTCCACTCGTCCTTCACTCTTTTGGGGGCCCTGAAGTTTCATGGCCCTGGAACATCTCCCCATCCTGTGTGGTCCCCACCATTTTCTCTGCTGAGCACTGCCTATATGCTTGTTTAATCCAGTAGGAGCTGAATTGCTCTGGTTCTCCCCCAAGATGGCCTTTCACACTGACGTATCCCAAAGGAAATCCTTTCTGAGCGCTACCTGTTCCCTGTACCACAAGGATGCTCTGAAAAACAAGTTCTTCCTTTCCTTAATTAAATTGTCTTTAAACAAACTTAATGAGATCCAAGCATCAGATTTCCCTTAGGACAAAAATATTGCTGATAACACAGGGGAGTTTGGCCGTACAAGTCTGCTCGCTGCACAGCAGGGTGAACATTTTTTCCTTGGAAAACCACTGCAAAAATTGAAGACAGGGGAAAATATAAACAAAGCGTCATCCCTGCCTGCAGGTACCTCAGACCATGCAAGCCCATTGTTTCATGTCAAAACCTATCACTGTAGAGTTAATTCAGCTTTAATTCTCATGTTCCTTGTAGGAAACGAGCCCTTAGCAATTCAGGCAATATAAATACCACATAAGAGAATGGCACTGAAGTATTATTAAGGAAGTATATTTAAATGCTGAAAAGTAATTTCAGCTTTTGAGAGCTGAAGGTTTCTTCTACAGCTTAAGTCTGTGCCTCTTGTCATCCCTGACCCCCATGATGAGGACACACACTGGCAATATTATAACCAGTTAGTTATAATTAGTTGACTGTAGCCCTGACTGTTCACCTCCCAGCTCACCTCCTGTTCCAGAGCAGCCTGACACTCCCCTGAGCTGCTGCAGGGATCATGTCCACTCTCCTGCAGCGCCTCCTCCCCTGACACTCTCTCAGTGTCCTTGCTTGTCTTCCCTCTACTTTTGAATTAGAAGACACAGATAGAGAGTACTTTGGCCCAGAAAAGAAATGATGTTTTAAACTGGGAAGTGATTTACAAGGAGATGCCAGTGATTGACCTTGCTTATTAACACAGGGCAGTTTTTAAATGCTACTTATCATTAATCTTTAAAAATGCAGGTGTGTTTGTGGTCATAACATGCATGTTAACAAGGAGAATTTTACTATCTCTAGGCAATAATAGCTGGTTTCCAGCATCTTTATCACTTGCATACAATTGCTATATATAGTATTACTATCACTATAGTAATTGATTGTGATTTTCTAAGTGACATCTTGGAAGGGACATTAATAACAGTTATTTAAAGTGCTCTCACTAAAAGCACTGCTGTGTTTATGTTTTGCAGCTGTATCCCTTTAGGCTGTCAGTCATTTCTTACAGAGAGAATTTTACACACACAGACTAATCTCCTGCATTTGGTGCGACAAACTCATCTGGCTTCCTCCAAATGGGAATCGATCATGTTTCATATTAGCTGACTTTTGGTAATGACTTTGAGTGCTGTTTAGGAGGAAGAAAGGGGCAAGAGTTTGATTAACTGTTCCTTAAAAGGAACTCGGCAATTTTAAGCTGTGAGATGGCAATGTCGTTGTCTGCTCTTGCCAAAAAAGTCTAGTCTCCCCCTTCTCAGCAGAGTACCACAGTGTAGCAGAATACTCTGAATTTCTGTTGGACAGACTGACTCCCACTCCTTGGCCACTGAATTTTCCACCATTTCATAACAAATGGAATGATATCACTTGGAGCAAGCAAGTGAACTGGCATTGCACGTGTGCACGTACAAGGCAGGTTAGTTCCTTTACAGCCATGGTTTTACATTTCCTCTAAGCAATTATAGCACTGTACAACTGCTATATTTTTGTCCCCTTGACAGCATCAAATCAGTTTGACTCTGTTAACTCTGAATTGGTCTGAGTGCTTTTCACTTTCAACATTTCCATGATCATAGCTGTGAAGGGTGAGAATCTGTAGCATGATTTGTGAGACAGTTTATGGAAAATATGACTTAGCACATTTATGATAATGCTAATATTTCAAACTATGGAAAGATACTGAACTTTCAGTGCTCTTCCTTATTATCTCACCGAGGTTTTCTCTTCCAAGTTCATGTACAAAGCACTGAAATTCAGGCCTTTCCCTTCAAATTTATTTTGCAAGATCTTGCCGTTTTCTGGATCATCTTGTTTTTGTAAAGTCAACCAATCTTCTTGGACTTCATGGCTCCCTGGTAATCAAATAACAGAGCTGAGTTTAACTGAAGATTATAGATGTCCAAATACTTAGTACTGTACTCTGGCATGCTGGTGCTGCTTTGGGTTTCTGAGGATCTCAGTGCTGCAGAAGTCATGTAATGGATTTATATAGGCACTGATGCAGTTTGTAACATGTTGTACTTGGAAAAGCAGCATCCAAAAGCTGAGAAAGTGGAGACAGAATCACACCAACCTGAGGCAAGATTGTCAGCAAAACAAAATCTTGTAGTCACCAGGCAGCTCATTTGCACATCCATAGCATGAGATTTTGATGCCAGTTGTACTTTAGGCAAAATGAAGGCAAACTATTAGAAGGTGTGTTGGGGTTGCCATACAGAAGTGTAAACTGGGGTAGGACAATAAAGGAAATTGCTATTTTTGTGTGAACCCCAAAATTTTACAAGAACCTGTCTGAGGAATTCCTAGCTGAATTATGGGACCACGGATTTAGGGATGCAACCTTTTCCTACACAGACTGAATGAGGCCAGGAATGAAATTACTATGAAATTTGTATGAATTGAACTATAAAATTGACCTTCAAGTTAAGATTTTCCCTGTCCACACCAGTGAACCATGCAGCATGATGGAAAGACAGATTGGAAGGAATCAGCAGTAAGCAAGATGTGTGGAGACATAGCTGTGTGTTTGCATCTGTGGGCATCTGACAAACGCACATGTAGTGACCCTGATGTGAATAACCAAAGCACAGTACCTTGTAATCAAGGATATTATGGCCTACAGCCTGTGTTTGTGAAATGTAGACTTCTATGGATACAGTGATATCTCTGCTCCAGCTCAGTCCTGGCAGAGGATGGGCCAAGTGTACCGCACTGGGGACACAGCTGGGCACAGCAAGAGAACATTCCAGATGTGACAGGTGCCAGCACCGGCACCTCACACAAGTCACAGACGATGCCCCAAGGGATGGCTGGGTTTTACAGGTGGAGTTACATGGGAAGTGGTTGAAATTCACAGAAGAGTGGAGGGGAACACTGGGGACTTTTTGGGAGCGCAGCCTTGCAAGATCCACAGCACCTCAGTCGCTCCAACAGTAATTGCATATAAAGCTGAGCTTGCCTATATCAACTGTATCAGAAACCAGATTTCACTGGTTGTTGCAAAACTGGAGCTGATAGGGACGAGGTAATTTGGCCAGAGTTGTCCTTTTGGGAAAAGGATGAGATGGAGGAAGGGAGTGTCAAATCTTGTGAGAAGAAGGACAAGAAGTGGAAGAAGAGATAACAAGGGGAAAAATGAGTATGCATTGTTCATCCACAGCCAAAATCAGGGCAATAACCGAACTTCTTGTTCAGACCAGAGCACATGAGTCAAACCTGACACCATTGTTGGGAGGCCTGGGAGGACTGGGCTTTTCCCAGCCAGCATGGGACCCAGGGGACTACTCAGGGGACAGAGGGACACAGCACTCTGGTGCTGCTGTGTTGATGCCTGCATCAGGCCTGATGGCTTTGGAAGCTCCCCATCACCTCCTCAGAGCAACAAAGTGAGTCCACATCCTCTTGTCCCCTTGCAGGAGCAAAACCAAGTGCTCATGCAGGCCAGTCATGGGTGTGTGCAGGAACCCTCATGGCTCTGCCTACTTTCCATGGAAAATTAAATGCTGTCTAGAAGGTTGCTAAAATGGCAAGCTGCAAAGCAGTACTTAGGTATTGTTATTAGTGTCTTGTCACTGTATATTGTGATGTTGCTCTCTGGCTCTTTTGCTGAAGAGCCCAGGACAAATGCCAGCGTGACCATGATGTTTCAACACTCTCAGCATCAGAAAGTGGATCTCCACTTGAGGGTCAGGGAGACTTTACCTTCCTTCACAGTGAACCTTGCCAGCCTGGAGCATTTCCTTCCCATGTTAAAAGCCTGGGAGAAAATTGATGGGAGAAGAGAGGTGCTGCCTCCCAAAAAGCCCTGGTGACATCTGATCTGGAGTCAATGAGAGACCACAAGCCAGCAGTTTTTCAGGTTTTTCTTTTTAAAGAAATTCATCCAGGATTACACTACAGAGGTAAGCTTTTCTTTGGTGCAGATCTTGGCACATGCAAATGAGAAACAATAATTAGTGATGATCTTCAAACAGTGCTCCCTCCCACAAGCAGTGGTATAATTATCATTCACAGATGATTACTCATTTTTATCTACTTTCAATATGAAAGTTAGTAAATCTTAGGCAGTGAAAACTCATAAGACGCTGCTGAGCTACAATCTGATACAAACTAGGACTCAATGTGGATTTAATCCTGGTTTTTGTCAGACAAATAAAATTCTCTGTGGCAGTAAAACATACAGATTTCTCATAAAAACTAGGGTAGCAGCCTACTTTAGCTGAAATATTTTGCAATAAATGATACTCTAAATTTATTATAATTTGCTTTAAGAATACTATCAAATGAAAAAATAACTTTAAAACTCATCATCACATCCCTTTAGACCCTTAGTACTGTATATGTAAAAAGTCTCGTTTGTTTTACACTACACAAAATACCTGGGTAAACTTCAGCTCATTCCTGGTAATTCATTTCACTTTACCCTTTTCATGACCTACCTTATATCCTGAGATGTTTAACCTATGGACACCAGAGGCTCTGTTTTCCCATACCCCGGAGCCGAGAGACATAGGTAGTGGGATCTTGCAAAATCTTTTGGGGTACAATTTATAGTAATTAGTTGTACAACCCTGCACTGTCAAAACATTTAAGTACTACCTTTTACACTAAAGGCAGAAAGACCTTCTCCCTGTACCTATTCTTTCTCCAGAGATGATTTATGGAGACAGAAACCTTCTTTCACTATAAATCCATGCCTGATAGAACAGAAAATAAAAAGATATTTTGATATGTTTCCATTTGTTTTGCAGGCTGTATTTGTGGAAGTACTGAAATGAGCTAGCTTGGGTAGAGAAACATCATGTTACATTAGCATGGAGTGCTTAATGGGTTAATTCACCCAGCCAAGAAACTATAAATTCTCAGTCATGGAGTTCCTGATCCCCATGGCTAGACAGCCTTGTTACGTGAGGTAACCTGATTAAAGTTAGCTGATGTGCTCTCCCCCGGTACGTACATGACATCTCTATTAACAGAGGCAGCAAGCTTGTGTGATTGCCCCAGAGCAGCATTTAACTGCTCCAGAGCTGTGCTTGTCAATTGGTCTTGTCTCAGTGCAAAGGTGCTCTTGATCCCTGGTGATTTCTTAATTTCGTGGATAGCCAGACCCAGAAGACACATAACCTACACACTTCACCTCTCATCTAGGAAGAAAAATACGATCTACACCTGTTACTGACCCTTGCAACCTTCACACTTAACAGTCACTCTCACAGAGACATTATTCTCTCATTAATTTTGGTTTTTTAGAAACTCGTGATTAGGACTTCACGTTTTCCTTGAACTTCATATTTCTAAATATTTTTCACTGCTAAAGAAGACCTTTACTCTATATTTTTGGTTTTACCTCTCTTTGTACATGATCTTTACAAGATGCTGTGCTACCAAAATTTCCTCTCCTCTGCTTTTAAGTACATTTTTAAGGCTTTTGACTTTTTTTAACCTATGTTGTTTTACAAAGTTAACTATGGCACTGACCCCTGCTATGGATGTTTCCAATGCTTCAGGAAAACATAAAAACTTCAAAGGCCTGGTGACAGACTCAAATCACTCACTATGGAAGAGGCAGTTATCCCAAGGGAAGACATTTGCCCCGGGTTCTGTGCTGCTGCCAGTACCCCTTTTTGCTTTTGGCTTGGCTGTTTTGCTCTGCGCTTCCCTTTTGTTCTCCTGAATGGCTCAGCAAGGCGCGCACACAGGCACAAAAGAAAAGAGCATCGACGCTGAGTATTGGCGGGTCCTGGGGCCCTTCATAATCCTTCCTCCTACTGCTCAACCTTCCATTCAGACTATTTATTCATTGACTGCATGACTAAGACCTGCAATCCGATAAAATACAGGTGGGAGGACAGCTGGGATAACGAGATACCCTATCAGACACTGGCAGCTAAACCCTGCATGATCGCTCCCTCTAATCCGTAAGGGGAGAGGGCAGAAGAGAGGGCCATTTCCAGCACTTACAGGTCTCGTTGGACGAGCAGCACTTGGGATGATGCTACACTGATGAGTGGCCCAGGCACAGAGATTCATGAAGCTGTTTTGTAAAACAGCTTAACTGGAAAGGGAAAGCACACAACATATGAATGGCCCAAGCAAGTCCATCCCCCAAACCTGCTACTCTTCCTGCAGCCACATCACTCAGCCTGCCAGACAGCAACCAGGATGAAGATCCATCCACAAGTCCCAGAAACATTTTCCCAAAGCAAAATAAGCTACAGTCACATTTGCCTTAAAAACCCCAAACAAAATGACAGTAATTCCAAATGGAGAGACCATGCTGTCATGGCACTGGAAGAATGGTGCTGAATTGGACCCCCATTTCTTAGCTGGGAATAGCAGACAGCATCTTGGCATTTGAAGGAAATAGAGAATCACACAAAAAGCTGATGGAGGACTTGGAAAGAGAGAAGTTCACTCTACTTCTCCTGAAAAGAAACAACCTTGCTTTAAAAACTGGAACCAGGGAAAAAATGTTTCAGTCTCCCCTTGGTCACTAACAGTGCAATCTCCCTAAGCAAGAAATCTTTGTTTCCCCTTTTGAATAGGCTTATGAAAAGAAAATCCATTATTCCAAACTCACTTTGATTAATGTTTACTCTTAAAAAAAATTATTCACTTCCCCGGGTTGCATTTATGTGGAGAATGGAAGAACTGTCCATAGACCTCCAGGAATGGAGGTCTATTATTAAAATAATAGGAGCTACTTTGAAGTTAAGTATCCTTTGTATTAATAATGTTCTGTTTCTTTTCTAACTAGAAACAAAACTGCCTTGTTGTGACTCTCCTCCCATGGTCTTTTAGAACAGAGATCATGCAGAGCTTGTAAACTTCTTGTGAACCAAGACTATTTTGCTGGAGAAAAATCCCACGTGGGAAAACGATCTTTAAAAAAAATCCCTCATTAGAAATAAATCTGTTGCACTTGCCAACTATTAAAGCGCCTCACTGGAACATCTTCAAAATTCCTCTGAAGAATAAAAGGACTGCATCCAATATAACTGGAAAGAGTTGCTGTGGGAGCAGTTGGGTTTTCTTACCTGCTGACAATTCTTATTTTTACTTCTTTGGTTTGAAGATCCCAAAACAAATTGCAAGCCTAACACTTCACATACTGTACTCAGGCCAGGTGGCAGGCACAGTCCGATTCCTCATTTACTAACATCTCCAGGGAGGGAAATGCAGACTATGAGTGGGAGACCATGTAAAGACAATGGTCATGACTTGTTCTGCAGCTCCTGCTGCCCAAGTGCTGAGTTGGTTCTAGAAATTCAGCAGCACTGTAAGGTGCCTCTGAACTGGGTTTAGCATCTCCAGGCACATGCCTGAAATCCTATTTAATCTTCATTTTTTGATGGCCTAAAGCAAACCCAAATATGATTCTAAGAGTGCAACTTTTTTGGGAAGACTTGTTCCCTATAGTGAACAGCTATTACCCAGCCACCTTTCCTGTGTCACCTGTGCCTTTAAAGACCTCTATTGTAATGAGTTAGGAAAGAGAAGATTGAGGGCTCAACTGAAGAGCCTGAGCACTCATTCCTCATATTGCTGAACTGTGCTGTTGTTCCTCATACAGAGGAAAAAGCCTCTGCCTGTACTTTATACAGATGCTACATTATTAAAGATGCTTAGGTCACATAAGTCCCTGAAACCCTGGCACATAAAATCCCTAACTCTCCTATAAAGATAGTGAAACATTAGCTCCCTGGTGCAGAAATCTGTACTGAATATGGGTATAGGCTCCTAAGTTAATTAGCCGCTTCAGGTCTTCTTTCTGAGGAGTCTTCTCAGGCTTGGAGCCCTGCCATGGAGCACAGTATGAGTGCTCAGGAAACTACAGGCAGGCACCAAGTACACTACGGCCTGTTGCAGTTCTGATGCTTTGAATTTAAGTCACTAACTAGAAAGGAAAGCATCTGCTTTTCAAGGTCTCCCAAATGCATCGAGAGAAAAACTTTAAGAAAAATCTGTACTGAATTCTCACCTGTGAATGCATTTTCCATCTCAATTTCTCATCTTGCTGCTTAGAGACATGTCAAAGACACACAAATATTTACCGATGAATATCATTTATTCAGCTCAGGGGAAATGGTGCTATTTGCATTTATATGGAGACTATCACTTTATACAAGCTAAATGTCACTGTACATGTGTTGTTTTTCCAGTCAATATTTGTTTCTTGCTGCTATTCTGTGTCAGGAGACTGATGTCAGTGGAGTTTATTTAATCTTCACATGACTTGGTTCTGCACACAACTGCTCTGCAATTCATAAAGGCCTCAAATGAACAAATCTGACAGACTAAAACTTAGTAATTCTTGAAGCTCGATCTGAGATCCTTTGAAATCAATGGAAATATTTCCACTGTGAACAAAACTATTTCAGATTAAGCCTTAGTGAATATACATCCTATTTCTCACTGATAAACTGAAGCAGATGACTCACACAATGGCTCTAGACTTGCTTTGAAAAGAAAATTTTGTGTGACTGAACAAATAGTTTTATTGTGGCAGAAGGTGCTGTGGGTCCTTAATCATGCAGAAAAATGTCTCATATTGGTGAGAAGAGCTGGGCTGATGGCATGAGCCTGCTGCCTGGGACTGTGAGCGTGGGATTTCCATCTGGGCAGTGTGCTTGCCGCAAGCACAGGAGAAATGAATTACTGACATGTGGTGTACAGCAACTTAAAGGTCAAGGACAGACTCCTGGTTAGTATGAGCAAACACTTCTTGTACAAGCCCCAGGTGCAAATCCTGCTGAGGCAGAGGCATTCAGATATTAGACTGGCTGAGCTCTGACTCCTGTGGTGGCCTGATGCACTCTCAGTTTGCCAGCTGGAAGAGGGTCCAAAGTTGCTGCAGTACATTTATGGCAGTGGGATTTGTATTTGAACTGAATTCATGTTACTATTGCATTCTTAAGGCAAATGCTCCAGGGGGTGGGTCCTAGACAGCGATTTGAACAAAAATCTCTAGCTAAATGTAGTCAATAGCTCCTGAAAAATCACATGAAAAGGGTTCTTGCCTTTATTTCCAGAACTCTGCTGTTGGTAACGAAAGCCATGAACTGAGCTGAGAACACATACAATTTTTTTGGTTACCCAAATAAAATAGCCACAGTTGTGATACTGCAGTTACTTTATTCAGGGTCTTAGCAATAACTGCTTCTAGCTGTAGCTTTCATAAGATGACATACTTTTTCCCTGAAACCCTTACAATACACAAAACCAAGCTAAAATGTTTACTTTTGTCAATTGCCTGGGATAACTAAATCATGTGCCTGCTTTTGGAGACTTTTGGCTGCGACTAAGCTCACATAACTGGCACTGTAGCTACTTGTCTGAAGCGTCATGTAAATACAGAATAAGCAAAACAAAATCATGAAAACAATTCAGTATCAACTATTTCAGACATGTCATTATATGAATTAGTGATAATTTGCTGTCAAAAACCATAAGCGCAATAAAATTAACCCACAGATACAACACACATATAGAGTAACTACAAAATTTTGCTCACTATAAAGATTGAGATGTCCTTTAATGGAGCAATAAAATATGATGAATCAAACTCTGTTGAAAGTAGTATACATTAAAATAGCAGGAGTTGGTGTGTGTGATGCAGAAGAAAAAAGGGCAATGTTTTTCAGCTACAAACCATATATACCAAATTTACACTTTCCCTATCTGTAGTAAATTGATTATATTGAATACAGAATACTGTGGTTCATGCTAACAACATCCTATGATGACTAGCACATCATAGCCTTTTATTAACCAGAAAAATGTTTATGTGATGGTTTGTCCTGCCCTTGGCTGGATTTTGCTGCAGCAGTTAATACTCATAACAATTAAGAGACACTAATATCATGCTAACAAGGAAAGGGTCATGGGGAAAAAAAATTACCCAGAATTCCACCACAATGCTTCCCCAGGTGCTTGTCTCAGTGGTAGAAGACTGATTTTAAGGGCATAACATATTTCACACCTACTGTGTGCATTTCAAATATATTTTTCTCACTAAGAACAATATGAATTTCTGGATTGAACCACATGTACTACTTTAATCAGCAGCACAAACAAAGCCTTGATTTACTCTGCCTCAGAAATGAAGGGGAAGATGAGGGGAGTGAAAAGGTTTGTCTCTTTTGCTTTAACCAGACATCTGTTTCAAGAAGCTTGGGTAGGTACAGGCTTGGGTAGAACTTATTGTGGGATCAAAGGTGAATATAGTGAAGTGTTTTAAAATTCATCAGTTCTATAAAATTAAAATAGCATACATTCTCTAACTCATACAGGGACTAAAAATGTGTGCAATGTGTATGTTTCGTACATACACAATTACTGTGAAATTTTACAACCAGTATGTTATTTTTTAAATACTTAATGAAAATCCATGAACCTGGAGACCCTAATCAGTTTGAGAATTTGAATTTTAATCATGAATGCCGCAGCTGTGCTGACTCACCTGGCCCCCAGGTAACAAAAGGAAAGGAGCTGATACTGCATGATCTTTGCTCACCCCAGTAAGGGCTGGAACAACACTCACAGGGCATTTGAGGCTTCCTCATCCCACGTGGGAAGACTCGCTGTCTCACTTCCTAAATCCTGTCAGCTTTGCAGCTGATACCCAGCCCAGCATTACTTGCAGTGAGAGATGATGGGCAGCATCCACTCAGACAATACTAATCCTTTCTGGACAGGCTACCAGGCCTGACACCCCTCCTGCTTTGTTAAATGTTGACATTGCTCACTAGGCAACACTTCTTCTCTGTCTCTAAAGCAAGCACATACCAACCTGTGCGACATTAACTGGACAGAGTTAGATTCTGAACAGGATGGACCTGATGACCCTACCACACTGAAAAAATTTTCTTCTTTCAAAACTTGTGCAAGGTAAATATTCTTCCTTCACATAGTGAATTCTCTAGGACTTTGTACCAATCAAATAGAGCACACTTTGGGTTAAGAAAAGAAGCTGCTGTGATCTTGTGTCACAACTATCTGAATTTATCTCTGGGCTTACTTGGCACCACTTATGATAATAAATTCAGAATTCAGAAGTCACTAAAACATATTATCTCCAAAGGAATGTGGAGTCCTGACTGGCCTTTGCAGGAGTGCTCTACCCCCTTCTAATGTCCAGCCTGAACGACTCATGGCACTGCTTGAGATTATGTCCTCTTGTCCTGTCTCTGGTTGTTCGGGAAAAGTGAGCAGTCCCCACCTGGCTGCAGCCTCCTTTCAGAAAGTTGTCGAGAGTGATAAGGTCACCCCTGAGCCTCCTTTTCTCCCGGTTAAACACCCTCAGCTCTCTCAGCTGCTCCTCAGAGGACTTGACCCTTCACAGGCTTTATTTCTCTTCTCTGGGCTTGCTCCAGTGTCTCCACAACCTTTCTAAAGTGAGGGGCCCAGAACTGGACACAGCAGTCAAGGTGTGGCCTCACCAGTGCCAAGCACAGGGGGAAAATCACTGTCCTGGTCCTGCTGGCCACACTATTGCTGATATAAGACAGGTGCCATTGGCCTTCTGGGCCACCTGGGCACATGCTGCCTCATGTTCAGCTGCTGTCATCAGCACCTCCCGGTCCATTTCCAGCAGGGCAGCTTTCTGGCCATGCTTTCCCCACCTGTGGCACTGCAGGGGATTGTTGTGGCCAAAGTGCAGGACCTGGAATTTGACCTTGTTGAATCTCATACAATTGGATTTGGCCCACTGATCCAGCCTCTCCAGGTCCTGCTGCAGAGCCTTCCTACCCTGCAGATCAACACTCCTACCCAGTGAGGAGAGGGGTAATGTCTCAGCTGCCCCTTCCCAACACACCTTTAATCTCCAGAAAAATCATTTCATGTGATCCCTCACATGTCACAACATACTTGCAGGTGACTAACCTGTCTTTTACATTTGGAGAAGGAGGTTGGACTAGATGACCTTTGGAGATCCAACCTACATGACTCTATGATTACAGCCATTGCTGCATTCATTACAGGAAAATACAGGAAGGAACCAGCCATCTCATCTTATTCTAGTTTAAACAGAAAACCCATGTCTACCTAGGAAAGTTCATTTTTTAGAAAAAAATTAATAATGTTAAGTTAATGACAGCAGCATCAGTACCATGCCTCATATGGGAAGCATCTGAAGTAACTGGCTTTTCTTAGGTAAGCTTTAGCTACATCGGTCTGTTTCCTTCATCCCAACACCCCTGTTTTGCCACAGCCATCTGCTACCTGCTGGGGCATGAAAGCCCACCTGACCAAAGGCTGGGAGACATGGACTGTGCCCTGTGATGCCCCAGCTCCTGTGAGAAGCTAGGTCCCACCATCCTGTGGACTGGGGGACACCAGTGAGCCACTGCCCTCTGCCTAAGCACTATTACAGGGTGCAGGCAGCAGGACAGGCTGCTGGGATAGCGAATCATATCCCTCACAAACCACAAAACACAGCAGGAACATAACTCTGGCTAAATTCCTGGCGAGATGCACCAACCTTCTGTGCAGCCTGAGCAGCCCCAAAGCTCATGCCATGGAAGAGGTTGCATCCACAGGTGGCCAAAGGCCGGGTCTTCCCTCCTCCATGCCTGCTCTTTGTGGGGATGACCAGGCCACAGGTCCCTTGTGGCTCTCCCAACAGTGGTGAGGCCACTGCTTCACTTGGGCCCATAATGGAATATGAGAAGCAGCCAAAGGCTCAGGAAGCATTGCACTGCCCATTGATGCAGAGGTGCTGGTCACACAGAGACTCCTCAGCTGCCACGGGATTTCTCAGGGCACCCGACGACTGTAAAAAGGAGGCTGAAACCTGGACGTCTGCAGGTTGTTGCAGCAAATTAAATATGATGAAACATGGCAGACAGTTTTATATGCTCTATTAACTGTATTAGGCCTTCATATTGGAATTATTTATTGCTGGATTCTACACAGCACAGATGAAGTTCCACACATCCTCTGATTTTGGTACTTTGCCTTGGTGTCAAAGATACAGCCAGCAAGAGCCAGTAGAAGCTAGAAGTTTATTCTGGAGGCTGTCCCAACAATGTCAAAGGAGCAGCTGTAGCCCTTAATACTAGCTGTCTTTTGTCATGCTGACACAGTTGGCACACTTGGTAGGAAATGCCATTCCAAAAGAGTGTTCAAGTTCTGTGGGACACTGTCTAGCAAGTCGTATTCTTCTCAAAGACCACGTGCAAAATACTCCATGTTTCAAACCAGTCTGATTTTCTTCTCACCCAGAGAAGCACTGGTTGTGGAAAAGATGACCTGCATACTCGTGCTGGTGGAGTCACTGTCTGCTCCATCTATTGCTGAAGGGTGGCAAACACGTCCCAGGGCTGAGTGCCTGCAGGAGGAAAATGAGGCAATTCAGAAGTTATTTGTAGGTGTCTCTCTGCAGCGGCTGCAAGCAGGAATGCTTGTTCTGCTCCTCATGCTCCTCTGCATCGAGAATTGCAGGATTAATGGATGATTACTCTTGGATGAGCCTGCTAACAGCTCCAGTTATGTCACTCATAAAACTTATCTTCATGATTTCTGAAAGACCCCATTAACACTGCATTAGAATCCTGATGGCTTTCATTCTCTGAATTATTTAATTACTTAAATTTTTAAAACATATCAGAATACCTTCTAAGCCAAATGTGACCTCCTGGTCTTCTCTGTGAGGGGCTGACCTTGAGCATGCTTCAGGGGGCTGTTGCAGCCTTGCTTCTCTCTTCACACATGCTCTCACTACAGCACTCAGCCTTGTACCTTCACAAAAAGGTGTTTTTGAGGGAAGCAGCATGCTAAGAGGTTCTCTTTCTTGTGATTTATCCAAGTGCCTGTTTGCTCCCACATGCTGTGAGTGGATAATAGCGGTTCTCAATCAAAGCTAAAATTACTAATGCTCTTGTCTGTGGAAAATTTAGTGCGGGAAAGAAAAAAAGGTTAATGATGCTGCTATACTACCAATCTTACTATGGTTTGTCTTATCTTCATCCCTGAATCGTTGTGAGCATTATTATATTCACAGGTTATTCTGGCTGATCTCTGTGCTGAAACCAATATAAGGCAACTGTCTTTGATATTTTGCTAAGGTGGTGAAACTAGTGTAAAAAAAGCCATGTAAACAGAAAAACAATGGTTCTTTCAGACACTATATACATCATCCAGTAAACACTCACAACTCAACGGTGTGCTGACAGCACAGTGATTAGCACAGAGAATTACTCCATCCTCCTCTTGAATATATGCTCACAGCAGTAAATTTTGCCTATGTATTTCCTCATAGCTGGAAGTGGTCAAAATTATTTGGCACAGGATATTGGAGTAGTTTAGGAAAAAAAAAAGCAACAACAGCAGCCACTCTCACTTCAAATTATTGACACTTCACTGTTCATCTGCAGCTCCATCATACGCAGGCAACGTACCATTATTTCTCTTTTTCTAATTGTCTTCACCCGAGGTTCTTTTGTGGCACAAGTTATGACTACTTTTTAATTGTAGTCTGCTATAGTCAGTATAAAAGGGCAGAGAGTTGATCCTTTTACTTATATTCTCAGTCTTCTACTGAACACATTTAATTTATGGGAACTGGAAAATGGGACAGCATTAGGGTTTCATATATTCATGCACAAAAGTAATTTTTAGTTGAGATAGATGAACTCTGATGGATTACACAGTGTCAAATTATATGCTTCAAATTATATGGTGCAGTGATGGAGTGGTTTGACCAAGTCACACTAGGCTCCTTATCTGAAAAGGTCTTTTATCAGGCATCTGAAACCACTCTTGGGTACTTAATCAAAACCAGTCTGGTTTGTAGGGGTCATCAGCATGCATAGACCACTGTCTAAATTACTGTCTGTGTGGTGACAGGATCTCAGATGACTGCTTGCTAGGCAGTCTGGGATCAAGCCACCCTTTTGTGTGCCTGGTTTCTGACACACTGAAGCCTCCAGCAGCTGGACAAGGTTATCTTTCAGATGCCTCATGCCCAGCCAGCACCCCCATGAATACTGCAAGTTCCTTGTGGTGTTTTAGGGAATAATTAACAAATTTCAAAGTTTACCCTTAAGGAATAGTTGTGTCCAAAGACTGCCCTCCTTGGATGTCTTCACTATGCCCTTTTGTACTCTCCCCTATGCTACATGGAGCCTTTACTGCCACGTTGGCTCCAGTTCCGATGGGCAGGCACACGCTCTTGATATCACTCCATACCTTTCTTTCACAAGTCTAACACAAAGCTCTTGGCAGACAGTGGAAAGATTTCAATTTTAACACAAATTTTGGAATAATCACTCCCAAATCTGCCAATCCCAGTTTTCCCAAGACTCCATGTTTGCTGGAGTCTCACTGCAATACAAACCTAAATTCAGAATGCCTTCAGCACGAGCCTAACATGAGATGTGACAGTACTTCCAGAGACAGTAGCTGGATCTGTTGCCATGCTGAAGATGAGACACGTATTTAGCTCCCAGTGAATCACCCTCCATGATTCCTTGCAGAGCCACCACAGATGGGGGCTCAGAAGCCAAGCAGGCAAGGTGCTGCCCTAAGCCCTGGGTTTTTCCCAGAGATCTTGCAGTTCTGGGTGTGTTTACCTTAGGAGGCAAAAAGGGAGCTAATTTAATGCATGTGATCAGGCACCCCTAAGACACTTCTTGCCTTAATTATATTTACATAGGAGTAACAACAAATAGAAGGAACACTGTTCTTATCAGCATAGCTTGACATTCCCAGTGCGCTAGCACATGAAGTGATCTGGTGACAGAGTAAATAAGACATGCATTAATTTAAAAAAGCTTTTACAGCAAATTCTAAGATGTTTCCATCTCAAAGGTAACCTGTAATTGTTAACAACTTGCAAAAACAACCCCATCAATGAAAATTAGGGTTTCAATAGAATCATTATAAATGTTTCAAATAATCAGGTTAAAGTGTTCAGCACAACTGGAGTCAAATATGCGTTTTCATTTTCATCTAAGGCCCTGTGACAACTGGACTGCCTCCATACTATAGCAGTCAGGAGCACGCAACTCTACAGGAGCCCTCTGCTTCTGCAGAGGCAGAACAGCTTCCCTGCTGAACCCAAAGGTTTTTGAGAGCCCTCAAAAAACACCCAATTTTGTAACCCTTTTGGAGGCCCCATGGGCTGAAGCTGTCCAGCTGATGCTGTCCAGCTGTCTCAGGCATAGAATCACAGAATGGTTTCATTGGAAAAGCCCTTTAAGGTCCTCAATTCCAACCATTAACCCAGCACAGCCAATTCCAACATTCAACCATATCCCTAAGTGCCACATCTACATGTCTTGTAAGCACTTCAAGGGATAGCAATTCCACAGTTTCCCGGGGCAGCCCATTCCAGTGCTTGACAGTCTGCTCAGTGAAGAAATTGTTCCCAATATCCAAACTAAACCTCCCCATTACAATGTGAGGCATTTTTCTCTTGTTCTCTAGCTTACTACTCGGGAGAAGAGACCAACACTCCCCTCCTTTCAGGCAGTTGTACAGAGTGATAAGGTTTACCCTGAGCCTCCTTTTCTCCAAGATAAATACCCCCAAGCTCCCTCAGCTGCTTCTCACAGGACTTGTGCTCCACACCCTTCATGGGTTTCACCATGACCACACTACTCTTTGTCTGTATTACAAGAGTGATTTAATTTTGTCCCACC
>VZRL01003987.1:631704-643956 GCA_013397895.1 Origma solitaria | reverse complement strand
CCCCAAGCTGTCACTTGGGCAAGGAGCTGGCATTCTGCCCTGGACATCTGAACAGCAAATTCAGGTAGGTGGAAATGGGCCACATCAGGGTTCAGCACTCTGTAAGACAGCTACTATGGCCAGGTGTGTTGGCGGCAGTGCGCACTGATCCCACTGAGTTCTGGATTAGGACTTCAACACCTTGATGGGATTTTATGTACTTTTTATTACCAGCTTCATTTTAAATACCACTAAAGCCAGTATTTAATTTAGAACAGGTTTATTCAGAGATATTTAACCACAGAGTATCTCAATCTGGAGGTGTGGGAAAAGAGATCATTTAAAATTTCTTTAATTTTTTTTTCTGGTTATTTTCAGCAGTCCTCTATTCAAAATAACTTGGAGCTATGCATAAAGGCTGATTATAAAACCTATCTGGGGGATTGAGTCACACAGCTGCGCATTTAAATCTCCTTAAGCATGTTTCAACAGTCTCAAACACATGATACTAAATTGGAGATCGGATTTTTGGATTATAGATGGTGAAATGGTAGAAGGAGCACCAGGGCTGGAAACTAAGCAAAGGTATGGCTTCTGCACAGGGCTGCAAGGTTTCTTGAGGAATGCTGGCTTGGAGGAAGGATCTCCTCGGCCTGAGAAAACCAAACAGCCCAAACTGCACCAGGCTCTGTCAAACTCCCCAAGACGTGTGCACTAGGACAGCAGCATCACTCTTCAAAATACAGCACATTTTGCACCTGAAAAATTCAGAGTTTGATAATTTAATACCTTTGGAAGAAGCTGCGGATGGCATGCCCTGCTTGGAAGAACTGCTGTGACCTGCAGGAGCAGAGTTGAGACCCAGAGCTCACAGTTGCCTGATTAAGCTGAAACCAACGCAGCAGAGCTACCTATTCTCCCCGAGACCCAGGCTCATAGCTTTGCCAGATTATCTTGACATATTTTCTCCACCCTGAGGATTTTAACTTTACTTTTGACAATACCTTTTAGCTTGGAAACATTGTTGATTTTCTCTCAGACTCTTGCCAGGAAAAAAAGAGGGGGGAGGAGAAAAAAGAGTTCATTTCCAGACACTTGAGAATATTGGAATTGTTCAGGTGCTGAAGTCAATGCAAGGCATCAGCTGATAAGTGGGAGGCTTAAATGTTAAAAATCTCAAGGTAGCAAGACAACGATTTGAAAAGGCCTTCTTTCTTCCGATTACTACCGAGAAAGTATGATATTACAGTGAACCTTGTTAAAATGGAATATTCCCAACAGAGAGTAATTGATGTTAGTGCTACTGTCAAACTGAAGATCTGAAAGGGACTAATTACGTTTTCTACTAGGAATCACTTTCTATTTTGTCACCGCTTCGATACCTGAGCAATCCCATTAATCTCAAACATCTGAATCCCAGATCCTCTGCTTAATTTCTTCCGGGAATTGAGGAAAATAACAAAACCAGCACTACCTGAGCTTCAGTGGCCGAATTTGATGGCCTTAAATCAGAAGAACACATCAAAACATTCTGGGCAGTCTTTAATAACTCATTTTAAGGAACATGCAGCTGGAAGGAAGTAAGCATGCATGAAGCAGGGTGTCTAATGGTGGCTGCTGCTTTGGTCGTTCACTGCTGGGACAGGAGCAAGGGATCCTACCCGCACACTCCTGTGTGGGGCCGTGGGGACATGCATTGAGCTAAAAATGGGAGCTTATAGGCTCTGCTTGCTAGTGGGATATATGTTTGGAAGACAAAATGTCAGAAAAAGGAAAGGTTTTTTTTGAGTCACAGGAAGAACTTTTATTTTCTTGGATGACATTGATTTAGAAAAAGAGTCTACAGGTGAAGGTGTAGAGATCTGTACATAATCAGAGGCATTCTGGTTCTTTCCAAAGATTCTGTCTACACCCACATCCACATGTGAATTCAGTGCAAAGAATAATGCAAATGGGGATAAATGCTGGCACAAAAAGGTTAACACTGGAGGGTAACTGGAAGTAGGTGATGCATCAACACATCTGCCCAAATTGATGATGAAGGATTAAAAGTGTCCCGGAAATGGTTTCAAGGGAAATTTATGCCTAAATAAGCTGACCAAATCAGCAATTTGGGGCACTATTTTTTAGCACATCTGACAGGCTTGTAATAGAAATTGAATACAAATTTTGAGGCACCAACAGTATAGGGTAAAGAGACACCATTTTTGATACCTATTAATAGTTGTTTGTCCGGGGACATTCCTGAAGGGAACAGTGATTCCACAAGAAGCACTGACGACCTGGAGCTCTCCAATGGCTACCTAGATCTCTGTGCATTGACACTTCAGTGCAGGAATCCAAAGAAATATAAAGGAATTTTTGGTAATTTAACTCCATCATTTTAGGCATGGCTAGATGGCCAGGATGTGGCAATTATCAGTGGGCATAACTTGCTGATGATTTTCTTACCATCATCTGGCTGGTAATCATTGCCCAAGGTCTACTTTTACATGCATTGTACACTTCAAGCTCCTTTCGACCTGTAACATCGCTCCCTCCTCCCCCCTCCCTACCCTCCCACCGGCCAAAAACCATTCTAGCATAAGTGAAAATTCAGACTGGTTGATTTTCAGAATGATTTTCATGATCAGCAGAATCGCTCAGCCTTGTACTGCACACAGTTTGAACCACACATGCAGGATTTCATGCCTCATGGAACAGCTTAAAAGTATACCATCTAAAATGACCCAGAATTAGATCACTGTTGGTACTGCTGTACTGGATAGTGAAATTGTTTAAAGGTTGTTACATTAAAAGTTTCATTAAGATATCTGTTGTTGAATCAATTTTTTTAATGCCTAAAACACTAAAAATAAAATTACCATGCTTTCCTGCTGAAGACACTTAAAAACCCACTATTTTATAAGCCGGTTCCAGAGAAAAACCATTTTTCTGAAAATAAACCATGGTATCATCAGTATCATGAATTAAACAGACAGAGAAGAGAGATATTACATGCACCCAAAATACAATTTCTGAAAGAAAGCTATCTCTCCCCCCTCCTTGAATAATGCCCATTGTGTGCCTGGTTAGAAAGTGATAGCTTGGTTATGAAATAATGGAAATTTTATCCATGAAAATGCCGCCTGCACATTAAAATCATCACACAGCTCACAGAGTGCTGTCTGCAGGCTTCTGGGCTATAAATCTATCAGTAAATAAGGACTATTTTACTGTGGGTCTTAATGTTAGGTGAATTTCTTATTAAATGGCTGACTAGAATGTACTATACATGAAAAAGGGAAGATCAAATTAAGCTGTGCTGTAAAAATTAAACCACAAGATGAGACAAATGCTAGCCTCGGCCTTTTTAACCTACTCTTACATTTTCTAAGTTCAAGCTCCAAAGCCTGTGTGGTAACAGCTCTACTGCTTGCTTCTGGCAGTGGTGCACCTGGAGGTCCCAGGGCATAGCTGCCCAGCAGGGAAAGCTATGAGCATTTTAAGAGCAGGCCTGTATGTATTTAAAGGAATGTTCTGGAATGTATTGGGCTGATCAGTGACATGGGAACTGGTCACACCTGGACTACTCATAAAGCATGGGAGATGGATGCAACTCAATGCCATTTGCTTGTGGGAAACTGCTCTAATTAAGTTTGTGAACTCTCAGGGTTCTCTCCATCGTTTGACTCTGGTTACTCTGGAAGCCCCCTTTCCATTCCTTGTTTTTTGGCAAGGGACAGCCAGGGGGCATACAGGCAGGCAGCAATGAGATACTTGTGCCCTGGTCACAAGCGTTACTGAATGGTGTTGAGTGTGGCCCGCAGATGGTGATGAACGCCAGCACCCTCTGTCCATGAGGAAAAGCCACAGGATCATTTTAAGTGTGACATAGCCTGGATCTCCTACACAGGGTATGCAAAATCCCCTTGGCATATGAATAGGTTGGGGAAGAGCCTGCACTCAAATCTAGTCACACCTTCTGAATTCCCCAAACTATAAAGGAGCCAGGATAATAGGATTTTACCTTAAAAAACTCCCTCCGCCACCAAAGAGTAAAGAAAATGGTCTTAGGAAAAGTTAAATGTTTTAATACGGTATGGAAGACATTGAAGTAATGTTTTCTTCCCTATCTGATTATATATTAAAAATTCATGTACATTCTCATCAGTTCCGAGACCTCTACTGGCTCCAGTGGGCATCACAGTGCCTAAGGAATACGGACAAAACCCCAAAGCATGTGCAATGAATTTGTATAGATAGCAGGGACTCAAGAAAATTGGCAGGCTTTTTCCTTCCAATATATTGCTGTGACTGGGCCAAGTCCTTACTTCTCCCCTGGCCCTGGTGCCTGGACCTGCCCACACTCTAGATTTAAGCTTTCCTGGTAACGCAAAGTGGTACCTTAGCATGAGCTTGGATGCCCCTAGGGCTTGGCCAAGATGTTCTCACTTCTGGCTGCTCTTCAGCAGTATTAGGTAGAGCTCTCTGCTAGCACTTATTAACAGGAACAGTTAACACAAACAGCACCACTCTAAGTTTCCAAACATCCATGCTGTGCTTTTTGACAGCAAGTGAAAACAGTTACAAATACCTCCACCAGTAAATCCCAGTATACTTATCACCCACCCACATTTCAAACTTGCCTCAAAGCAAGCTGTGCCTAAGTCTCTTGTGTATCTAGTTTCCTTCATATGTTTTTAACTCCTCTATGAAATAAGTGATCTCCTCTTTTCTTTTTATTTTTGTGTGTGGTTTGTTATTCTTTTTTTTTAGCAAAGAGTTTGCAAACAGTTCTTCTATTATCAAATACTTGGGAAACAAGCAAGCTTTACTTTTGTATGATATGCATTTACTTTTAGCAGCTTAGTATAGATGTTTAATCATAAGTCAGAGCCTAGACCCAACAGTGATTGAAAACTGGTATTTTGACACTAAATACTGTAGCCTTCTCAATGAGACAACTGCACTACACTAAGTCATCAAGAAGTGTCAATTTCCATTTAATACGAGGAGGTTTCAGAGCATATTTGACACAATTCCTATTAATGGAAGATTTCTCCATTTCGTATGTCTTTCACAGACACTTCTGCAGCTACTATGGAGAAGAGAAAGTCTGTGCTTGCTTCAAACTCTTCCAGAGATCACCATAACTAAAACGTTAAATGCAGGGCTTGCTTCACTTCTTTAATAATAAAAAGAAGAAAAATTCTCTGTAGAAATTTCCTTACTTTCTTGTTCCAAACTTCTCCACAAGTAGGAGCAACTAGCACTGTAGTCCTTACCCCAAACAGCATTTTGGACCCCTCAGATCCCACTGAGGCTCAGCCAGGCAGCACAGTCCCATCACAGAAAGTCCTCTTCAAGCACAAACTGTAACAAGCTTAGATAACTACTATTTCTCATACTAAAATAAGGGTTTACCACTATTTCTTACTCACTTTGTTAGTTTTGTTCTCCTCTGTAAGAAGGGAAGCTTTTTCTTCTGTGCCCATAGGTTACCTGTCAACTGGAAAACATCCAAAAAAGGAGACCACAGGCTCCCTAATAGCAAAAGGCTCAAATAGCTAATGAGACCTCCCCCAGCCCTTCCTTGTGTCCGATGGGTGAATTTGTTCAGGACCCATGGGAGGAATTCCAATATGGACAAAACGACTGCTCTTTTTCAGAGGAGCACTGTGTGGTTTAATACCCCTGGAAGCTCTCCTAAGGCTCAGCAAACAGCTGCTGTGTGAAATGCAGCCCAGAGAAATGCTCATATACACACACAGCAGGAAAGTGCAATTGTAACTCAGGTGAGTGCTCTATTCATACCAGCCCCAAAAGTATATTTTGTTCAATTATTCAGGAATTTCAGATCTTTGTTTCAGTCCAGTGAACAAAACCAGTGATAATCTGGGCTCTTAATTCAAGAAGATAATGCACAGCATAATTTTATTTTTATCTGCCTCCACACTGCAAAGTTCACACACCACGCAAAGCAGTTTTATCAAATATTTACAGCTCTGCGAGACCACCTGCCTGCTTTATGCTGACCTATGAAATATAACAGCTAAAAAGGCATTAGTCTCACCAGGAGGAGAAAGGTGGATACTTGACTGTCACAACTCAGGTGGTTTTCCATACAATTCATGTTTCCCTGAGCAGTGACAGGTAACACAGCAAGCTGTGTCAAACAGAGAGCTGGGTGCACACATGTACCCAGCTGGGTCACTTTGGTCAGTCTGTTCTGACCCTAACAAGTCTGGCAAAGTCAGTTGGGATATCTGGTAAAGGAAACATATGTGTGGCTGCTTGTAACCCATTTCAGACCTCAATTTTCAAACAGGATGCTAACTACTAACCTATTTCAGCAGTTTAAAAAGCACTTTGTCTTAATGTCCTTTAATTGTAATTGTAAGTGGATCAAAGTTAAATTATTGTATAAACATGAATCATGCCTGTGTATTATGATCACCCATACTCATGAGAGAGTCTTGCTTGGCAGCCAACTTAGGTTTTGCACCTTTGGATATTTTGAGATATGAAGCTAAGACACAGCATGGATACAGCTTTGCTAAGCTCTAAGTATTTCCTCTCCTGCAAAACTTCACACATATGAGAAATGCTACTACTCAAAAGTATTGCTGCAAGAACAGAGTGGTGTTGATGGGAAGCTGTCCAGTTTAAAATTAAGATATTAATTTGACTGGCAGTCACTGTGTGTTTGTAAGTCAGGACAACATACTTACAGCTCAACAGTCTACAAAACTCTCTCCAGGAGAAAATGGAAAGATTTTCATCAACAAAACACTTGAAGCAAGGCCTGGAACATTCAATTCTGTGAAACAAGGAATAGTGGAATTATCCTGGCAATTTACATGTGAGCTCTGAGTCAGTGCTTTCAGGCACGGAATAATTCCACATATGCATCCCTAATGAAACAGGATCATAAATCTTTCTGAATGGTACTTTTCAGTTTATATGCTTGGCTTCAAATTCATCTCCTACAGGAAAGACACTGGAAGACAGAAGCAGCACAGGGTCCAGCCCATGGGACACAGTTCAAGAGAGCATTTTGGTACGTAGGACTCCATTTGCATGCTCTTATCCTAGTTTGAAATGGGTATTTAAATGAAAAAGAAAAAAAGCAGAAAAGAGCAGAACAGCAGGGCAGGTAGCAGATAGCCTGGTCTGCTTGATTATAAAAAAGAAACAAAGAGAGTAAACCAGAACCACTAATACCTTGATAGGAAGATCTATCTAATTTAGCTTGTGGGGAGGAATAAGTTAATCTGAAAGTATATAAATGTGTAGGTCTATACATATCTCTCTTTTTTTTGCTGTTTATGCTACAAGTGTAAACCAAAACCTTCTTTCCAAACAGATTAAAAAAAGGGGAGGATCTGGAGCAAGTCAGTGTATTTAGGTTGAAAGTCAAAAATGGTGAGATGCTGCCACAGCACAGGTAGCTGTAAAAACACCCAGAGACACAAAGAGGGTGTCTGGAGGATAGGAAACAGTCAAGGGCTCAGGTAGCCCACACTGGGACTGGGGCTGTCCATCCCAGAGAACTGGATATGTGTTGCTCCCCTCCTCTGAAAGGCTCTGCCAAAGAGATGCTGCTTCATCTGAGATGTGGGCTTTCCTGGCCTTCCATGACTTCCTGCTCTTTTAAGAGCATAAATTGGTAAATCAACCAGCAGCATTCAATTAGAAGCTGTGAGCATGATATTCCTCCAGGATATCCAAACTTGGAAAGTCTTGCAGGGAAAAAGGGTAATTCTGCAAGTGTGGTGCTAAAGGTCTCAGTGCATCCTGTTCCCTGCCAGGCACTGGGTCAGAAGCGTGAAGAAGCAGGGTTCCCAGTGGTAGTAACCAAGTGACAATGCTGGGGACCAGCAATATGCTGCCCTCCATACATTTTAAATTGTATTTGATGAGCTGCTGATATTGTACCACAGTGTATTTTTGATAGTACCACAGAGACTGAATGATGGTTTGGCTGCTACCAAATACTCCATCATTTTTAGGATCCCAGACAGACTCCTGGGAGAACATGGGTGACCTTAGAGGCAATTTTGTTACGAGCTTCTGCAGCAGATGAATACTTGATTTGACTGCTCCCAAAAGAGATGTCCCTTTGTGTCTTTCTGTGAGAACGGGGCTGAGCAGGGAAAGGCTGCACCCCATGTCCCACAGGCCCTTTGGGAAGTGAAGTGCCCAGCAATAGGTGCTTATAGGTGATGAGGAAGGAAACTCTGGCAGTGTAGATGGTGTGCAGAGCAGAGGCAGGAGTGGACATATCCCCTGGCCCCAGCAGTCAGGTGGGGAGGCATTCCCCTGCAGGTCCAGGGAGAGTGGGCAGACTGTGTATGCCCAAGAAGCTGCCAGCTGGGCAGAAGGACACAGCCAGCAAAGGCAACAGAGCGGAAACCGGAATTTAGAAAGCTCCGGGCAGCAGCCACAGCCTTGGCAACTGCCATATGTAAGATTAAGCCTTGTCTTTAACAGAGTGGACTTTCAGCATTTTGGTTCCTTGTACCCATTCTGGATTTGAGGAAACAGTAAGGAAAAGTACCCTTTCCATGTTCCATGTGAGCAGAGAATTTAGATGTTGGGGCTGATGAGTTTGCTTATTGGTTTCTAAATAATTTAGAGGTCCAAACCGTTTTGCCCAAGATGACTTTGCTGTCTGTGGGACTAAAGAAAAGTATCCCTTTATAGGAGTAGCTCCCTGTCACTAAAGTGCCCTTGCCAAGTACTGCCCAATCCCAGGATATCTAAGGATATACCCTGTGACTCTTTCAGGACTCTTTGCCTGGATAGGAGTACAACTGGTGCTTTCCTATGGGAAGTTTCTCAGCAGTCCAACACCATAGTTACAGTGGGGTCTAAGCCCACACAGGCTGCACAGGGAGCAGTTAACTCATCTCCTTTCGGAGCTGACATAAATCTGGAAGCTACAAGCATGTCCTGGTTCAGGTCGCTCTTGAGGTTAAAGAGCCTGATTGATCTCCCTCAGACCATGTTTTTAAACTCTTCCCTGCACCCTCACCAGGTAGTTCACACTGAACATCTGTGTCCCGAGCAGCAGACTCCCTCAGCCAGGACCCCACCAACACTGATCTGTGGGACCAAATCCCACCACATGTTTTGTAGGGCGCAGTCCTCCTTGTGCAGCCCCGTGAGATGTCTGGCTTTCCCTCAGCACTGCTTGTTTTCCTGCAGAAGTGCTACCAGGCAAGCTACTTCCCACACTACATTTGTACAGCAGGTTATTCCCAGCTCAGCATGATGCTCCCTATCTGGCCTTCCTGAACTCACTTCTGAAGATCACATCTCTACTTCACTTCAGTTACATTCAAATTCTGACCTCATCTGCACCTGCTGAACTTCCCTCCACAATGACCTCCACAGACCCCACATTTGTTACCGCCAGGACTGCCAAGAGCACAAAATTATCTGTGTAAAAGTGTTTAGAAGGGCTAATCCACTTCGCAGAAGTAAAATCTTGGGCAGGTGTTTAATTTTACACAGGTCAAATGCTGTTGAATTTATGAGGGCTGCTCATAAACAGACCACATACATATTTACCTTCTTGAGCATGTGGAGAAATAGGTGCTGGCCTTTCTAATACACTAGTCACTTTATAAAGGACAACCAGAGAAATATTTTCAGTCAGGTTGTGCCAGGGATTAGTTTGACAGACTTAATGTAATTAGATGGAGATGAGTTTGGCCTGGTGACCTTTTTCTTTCTCCTGGTGTGCTCCCAGTGTTTGACCAATGACTCTCCAAGTAGCTTTCAACTGATTTAAGGCTTTTCTTGCTGTTTGTTTTGGGATTTTTTTTCTCCCTTTTTAATATACAAGAGTAGTCCCTTTGTGTCCTGGAAGAGGTCCTTATGTCTTAAGCATATCATTCTTACAGGAGGTTATGCTAAATCCAAACCCCTCAGTCAGAAATGGGGCTGCTGCCAGTTTCCTCTTTACATACTAATGCAATTGCCATCAAGGGGCACCAGGATTTCAGCAGAAATACCAGGATCAGGGAAACACAAAATTTAAAGCTGACATCCACTGTCTTTAGGTGGCCACGTGGTGAAGCTGGTGGGTTTTACAGAAAAAGAAAACAAAATAACTCCTAAAAATGCCACCACCAACAACAAAGGCACATAATCAACAGCAACAGGCTAAAGCTCAGAACTGCGAAACCAACACTGCCTCTGTACACTCCTGAAGTTGTTAAATAACAATACAAGCAGAAGTGCATCTTAACTTTATTAAAGCTCTTAAGACAGGCATGCTTATCTGCATGTTGAAAAGAATGGGAAAATGCTGAAGGATACAGAGGATTTCAGCATGCACAGGACTTTGTCAACAGAGGAAAGACAGGGAACAGTTAAGTACAATTTTCTCTAATTTCATAGGAATCAATGAGTACCTTGCAGAAGAACCAAGCTATTTAGAAATAAATGCTAGTCTTTGGACATCTTAATTATATAATGTTGTCATTTCTCATGCTGGAAAGTGCTCTGGTTCCTGAAAATTATCTATGCATCTGATGCCTGACAGTCTATACTTTTGGTGCTTATAATTGAATTGGAGATCATAGCTTTAACAACTAAGAGATTTTCTGTGTGCTTGTATTTTTTAAATTGGGCAGATCACATGAAAGCTGCCCTTCTAGTCCCAAAGTTTGAGACATGACTGAAATGCAAAGGTAGGCTGAAGCCAACCCATGATCATGGAGGGCTAGTGGCTCTTAAAAGATTGTAATCTGCATTTCAAGATAGAGTCAAGAACAGCTCACTCCATACTTAGGGACCTCCTAAAAATCCCCAGGAAAAATCCACAGGGCTGGTGATTACCTAGTTCTTGTACAGACAGGCTGACAATGCTGTTCAGTCCATGTTTTCCGTGATTTGGTCTGCCTTGAACTTTTGAATGACTGTGATTCACGCAACTGAATGCTTCAATGAGCAGTACTTAGGCCCTGCTTCAGGGAAGCACAGAAGCACATTTGCCTTCAGCCTTGCCTTCAGCTTCTGAGTAATTCCACTGAAGCTCATGGTACCTAAGCCCTCGCTTGAATTTAACAAGCACTTTGCTAGGTTGATACTATTATTACATGTTTTTCTGTGGGAAAGTAGTGCATCATTAGAGGTTCAGATTTGGTGGGTTTTTCTTTTTTCTTTTTTAACGTAGAGCCCTAGTTTTTGAATGCATGATCTCATGGCAATTCCAATCCTTTGAAACTGAACATTTCAGATTTTTTTCAGTAAGATTCCCAGCCACCGGGAAATAACACAGATTAAATGCCTTATGCTGTTAACAGCACGTTATTTTGTCACCATGGACCCAAACTTGAAGTGTAAGGATGCTTACAAACAATAAAATGAACTAGCCCTGTTCTCTGCCATCCCTCTAGATACATACACTGAAGTACCCCACAGCCTGTGGCCAAATGAAGGTCTCGATTCCACCTGATGCTCGTTTTGAGTCACGGGGATTATCAGCTAGATGAACAGTCTAACACCTGCATTCCATGCCCCCGGAGGTCCAGCCCTGAAGCAAGGAGTACAGTCTACCTCGTACCATACCGAGAATAACTATTTTCACATCCTATGCATCATTTCACCACTCAACCCCCACTCAGGTGTGCGAAAAAAAGGGCAGAGCACTGCCCTTTCTACCTGTTGAGAGGTAATTTAGAGACAGCCCCACAGCACCACGAATAGACACTGGGGATGCCCGGACATCCCCGGAGAGCACGCTGCTTCCCGGGACCACGGGAGCGCTGGGCGCCGCGGGGAAGCCGCTCGGAGCGGGATACGCCCTCCGCTCACCCCCTGTCCGAGCTTCCCGCCGGCAGCACAGCCCGGCAGAGCCCCGCAGCCCTCAAGGACCCCTCCGGAATCCCGCCTCATGCTCACGAAGGAAAACTTCACGGTTCACGGAGAAAGCGTAGGGTAGCATCCCGCTGCCCGCCCGCCGCTGTGCTAGCGGGGTTCCCCCTCGCAGCCCGTCCCCTCGAGGCAGCAGCAGGGGATGCCAGACGAGGCTCCCTGCGACCCCCGCACGGTCCCGTCCCTGCTCCCGCCGCACCCAGCCCCGGGCGCTCACCTGGGCTCCGGCTTACTGCTGCCCCTGGCGGGGTCGCCGCCGCGGGGAGGGGCTGAGCTCCGCCGCCTCCCCGCAGCGCGGTAGCCGCCGAGTGCCGCGCTGCCCCCGGCACCGCGATTTATCGGCGGCGGCGGGCGGGGAGGGGGGACACGCCGTGCGGAGCCACTTCGGGGCGCGCCGCGACC
>VZRL01003987.1:570227-631335 GCA_013397895.1 Origma solitaria | reverse complement strand
GCCCGGCCGGAGCCCAGCCCGCTCCCGGCCGGAGCCCAGCCCGCCCTGCTGCGGGCAGCCGCACGGAGAGGTGTGTCAGCGGGCAGCGCGCTTTCGAGGGCTGGTACCTGCTGCGGGGACTGTCTGGGAACCGGGAGAGCCTGCGTGCGGCTTTCCCCCTCCTTGCAGTCCGTCCCTCGGCACCCCGTGCAGATCGCTGCTGGAGATGTGCTCCTGGAGCAGGCGGGGCTGGAGTGAGAGCCATGTGGGCTTGTGAGCGTGTTTTGGATTGTAGCGTTGCGTCCATGCTGTCTGGGCACGCGGGAGTGGAGTCGCCCAGTTTTGAAGTGTTTACCCTGTACAGAGTGATAGATACCCGATGGAAGTACCATAAAGAGAGTTTAGAGGCCACCAATGACTCAAATCAAGTAGCTGTTCCCTCTGAGAATGACGTAATTTCAACTAGTAATGTTAACTCTGTCAAATGCAACTTTGATGCTGTATTTTCTACCAAAATAGGTAGGATGGAAGCTACCCCACATACCAAATAATTTGGATAAAAATGCCCCAGGAGAGTCTTAGAAGGCTTCTGCTTTTACAAGGAAGGATAGATACATGGGATGCAAGGAAAATAAGAAGTGAAGAATGGAACTAAAAGAACCTCTGCTTCGTCTACAGAGGTTGTCACTAACAGAAGAACGAAAAAGATCTGTCCTGGTGCTTCCTGGCAAAATGTGTACAAGACAGCTGGAGAACTCCATGGTCTAAAATGAGAGTGGAAAATGGCACAGATAAAGAGTGAAAAATCTGTGGATCTCATTAATGATGTGCTAATACCCTCCTCAAATTTTGATCAACAAAGGATTCAGATTCCCAAGCATTTTTTGTGGTCATCAGTGCCGAATAAAATTTCTGTCTTGGACTTTCCATAGAGTTTCTGACATCTCTTAGTTCTGTTTGGGCATTAGGGGAGGATGGTCAGGCTGATATGTGCTCATACATCAGCCATAATAGGGTCATATTCTTCAGCAGGGCCATCATCATGATTAGTATTTATTTAGATATGTCCATGATTGTACAAAACAACTTGCTGTCTGTCTCCATTCTGACGTGTGTCTCAGAGAATGACTCTGCATTTCACCCATCTTCCCCTAACATACTGTAGGTACAGGTAAAACAAACTTCCAGGAACAGGAGGTGGCTGTATCAATCCCACACGGAGAGCCCTTTGTCCAGGATGCCAGACAATGAAGACACAGATTGAAAAATAAAAGCAATATTATGCAAAAATTAAGCATGGAAGGATTTTAACTGAGACAAAGTGTTCTCAATGAAAGGCACAAACATCAGTCACTTACAGCTGAATGATTTCAAGTTGATCGGAAGCTGGGTGGAGTGACAGCCCAGAAAGTTTCACATTAAGTCAATTAAATCCCATTATACTTTAGATTTTAAAAACTAATTAAATTAATTTCATGTGACTGTGAATGGAGCTGGAATGACTGCCAAAAACTGTTCTTGTGACAGGCTACAGAGGCAGCATTAGTCAGTAATTATGGCACCAGACTGGTACTCAAGAGAGTTTTATGTCTTATCTGCCCAGCTCTGAATGGTGATAAGAGGACCCTTCAATTTCCACAAAGTGGTACTGGGGACAAGTACTCAGCTTTCGAGGTGGGGATGAATCATCGTAACTGGATCTGCATCCCAGCAATACTCCTCAAACCTGATCTGTGATTGCTTGGGCATATTTGTAGGTAGATGATGTAGAGCGTGCTGAGTTGCTTCCTTTCAGATAGTCTTTTTCAGATAGACAGGATTTCCTTTCCTGCCATAGAAAGGAACATGGCTTTCAAAGGTTTCGTATGCATTCAGGTATGTGTGCATGCATCTGTTCAGTCTACCAAGTTTCCATCACGGCAGAACTGTGAATGCAGGGGAAAAGCAGTGTGAGACCATCTTGTGGCCAACCACAGTCTGCCTTCAGTTTTGGATCATTCAGATATAACTGTTCATGCTCAGCTGTGCTGTTTTGGGCAGGGAACACCCAGCAGGGTATTGTGGGCTGGGTGCTATCTGCACACATTTCTTTTTGTCTTTCTTTAATGCGTTGCGCTTCTCCTTTCCTGATCCATTCTTTGCATTTAGGTTGCTATTTCTTTCCTAGGTAGGCATTGGATATGGCACCACATCTCTGTAGTGCTAAAAGAAGCCACCAGAGTGGCTGTCTCCAGTGTGCTTCAACCTCCTGCCTTTTGTCTGCAGGGCTGGCTGCTCAAATGCTGATGTGCTGCACGTGGGATTCATCTGCCTTTAGCTTCTGACATTGTGAGTTAATCATCAGAGTGCAAGCACATCACCTTAGGCTCTCTGTATAGCTAATGGAGAGAAATAGACACCTCCAGAAGGCAACTCATCTCATCCATCTTAGGCATCCTCTCCGGGAAGATGAAATGAGCTGCTTTTTGGAGGTGCCCATTTCTCTCCACTGAGTCGGAAGGGAGCCCAGGGTGATTTGCTTAGATGAAGATGATTAACGTTTAGATATGTACAGTGAAGTGAAATGAATCTCACTTCTTTTGAGTAATTCTGGTAGTCATGACCTAGTGGAGATTGAGAACCTCTTGAGACTTTTCTGCATATCCTATAAAATCCTAGCTGTGGGCGAATCTGAGCTCTTTTGCAGTTTTCTAGCAAATAAAAGCAGTGCAGAGCAGTCAGGTTAATCCCAGGGCAGTAGGATGATGCTAATCTAGGAGGGAATAGATAAATGTTCAAGCAGGTTCCAGAGGTGCAATTTTGTACTGGTAGGTGGCCGCTCCCACCCCCTTGTCCATCTCTACACAGTGGCTGGCTGCTCAGAAACAGGTGTTTGCAGAACCACTCTTTCCTGTACTAAAACACCTTCTTGTTCAGCACTAGAGTGATTCAAAACTCATTTTAAGGGCTCTTGCAGCTCTCTCTGAAGCACCTTGTGCTCGCTACGATGAGGTGCTCTAAGAGAGACTCACCAGACTCACCATAGTTCTTTTTAGTCCTTTTCTCGAAGCTGCCTCTTTCTGAACATTGCATGACACCCTGTTGCCTTCCTAAAGAGATTCCCTATGAAAAAGTGATTTTTTTGTGCTGTCAGTACACAGTAATCTACTGCACCGCAATTACTCCTCATAAGCAAATTAACAAAAAGCATCCTTCTTTTATTTGGATTAACTTCTGCAGTTAACAGTTGACAGATGACACCAAAAATACTAGTGTAAATACTGCGTATTTTTATAATTGAGCTTCTCAGAAATATTCTCACGCTTATGTTTTTCATGGGTGGTCCCTAGACATCAGTAGTTCTAGGACCCTGAGGTATAAACATGCTAATTCTTCAGGGAAAAACAGAGCTGCCCTTTTAAAAAATGCTGTTGTAATAAATCTACTGAAATTCAGATCTTGGCAGGATCATACTCCTCAGCAAGAAGGAGTCAATTGGTCATTAGTTTGCTGTTGTTCTCTAGTCCTTCCTTGCCTACATGTCAGTAGTACAGCCTCAGATACCCTGGAGCCGTGATGTGCTGCTTGATGCTGTCAGCATTGTCTTGCTTCAAACAGGGCAAGTGCAGCGTCAGCTCAGCAGCCAAGGTCTGTCTGGGAGCATGGCCCAGAGGACAGAGCCCCAGCCCATGCACATCCAGCAGACAAAGTGTTAATGTCTGTGGCACGCTACGGGCACAGAACCTTCTGGCTCTGCTGTGCTGGGGCAAAGTCTGTTTGTGACTTGTTTATTTGTACAGTGCTCAAAATTATGTATTGTCTTATGCGTGTTCCTCACTCGGGGTGTGTTCTTTCCACTGCTCTCAGTGGCACTTTTAAGTGTTCGGCAAATGTCACCCTTACTCCATCATTCTCCCTTGGTTATTTTGCAGGCATATTTAGCAGGATGCTGTCTTGTGGCACCTCCCCAACCTCAGTAGCTTGTTCTTGCAGCTCATTTACTGCTCACGGTTTGTGTGGGAACTGCTTTGGTTAATGCTTTAGCAGTGTCTCAATATGGAATATCCCAATCAATGCCCCACCACAGCTGACGTTTGTCACAGGCTTTTGATTAGAGCCAGTCTGGTTGTTGTGCTCTACAGCATACAAGCCTCAACTTCCCCGAATCTCACCTCCTGAGATGTGGTTTCTGCAAGGTGTCTGTCACACCCTGCCTCAGCCCAGCTTCACTGGGGCATTGGTGCTGCAGTGACTGAGGACCCCTCTTCTTTCACAGGGCAGAGGGCTCAGATCACCCAAAGATGCTGTGGGAAGGTGCTGCATGGTGACTGAAGAAGCTGTGTTCACTTCTGTTGGCTGTTTTAGAGGGTTTCCAAGAAGAAGTGGGAAGTTGGTGAACCATTATATGTTTTCCTGGCATATATATTTGGAAGAAGATGTAAAAAAAAAAAAAAAGTAAATGTGGTTAAGGGGCTTCAAAACTCCATAAAAGACACCTCTAGTTTTGATTTTCAATGGTATTGTGACTATTGGTACAGGGGTTGTACCAATATTATCTAGACTTGATAATAGACACCAAAGTTGATGAAACTGTGATCAAGCAAACAGTACTGAGTTCTCTTGACAGAGGACTAAGTACTTATTATTTGGATGGCACCCAAAATTAATTCTTGGATTGTTTATTTTTACTCACAATAAAGTGAATAGAAACAGGATGTCTCCTACAAACCCTTTGCCTTATGATGACTATCTAATTACTATTTAAACTCCAAGTTTTTTAAGAATTCATTCAAATTTCTTATCCAAGTTATTTCATGACTTTGTATGTATGGGGAGAGTCCAGTGCAGCAGTCACTATATCTGACCACACTCAGAATTTCTCTGCTAGAACAGGAATGTGCTGAAATATGCAATTTAGTCCCTATTGTACAGTGACTGGATGATTTTCCCTGCTTTTATTTTTCTGTAATTTAGTGTTATTCTGAAAAACCACAAAGAAATGCACATAAATCACTTTCATATTTCTAGATAAGAAATAACTGAAACAGTATCTTAGAACCTTGGAAGTCTGTATCTTCTCAGCTTAATAAAAAACATTTGTGGAGACATCAAGCAAATAATAGTGTTCTGTTATGATTCAAAATACGAACACACAGAAATTACACAGAAAAGAAAAAATGTGGTTGAAGTGGTGAAAAGAAAAATCAGTTTCACAGTGAGCACTCAAAGCAGCTCATGTTTAAAGTTGTTTGTAGGCAATAGCTATAGTTGATAAAATCCTCATGAATAAAGGCATTCTATAACTCTTTTCCCAAAGAACTTCCCCAAATTTGAGTTATTTTTGCTATCATATCCTGCAACAGTTCTTTAATTATATTTATCCCGCTTACTGGAGGTGTGCTTATGATGACTCTAAATTTTATGACAGTGTGTTTTGCTGTTGCTGCTGTAACTTTAGCTCTTTGCTGGGGATGTTGTTTGGCTCTTAGCCTGACTGTAATGGGGACAGACCACTGACTTGGGAAGTTGTTTGAAAACACTGCCATTGCTGATATCAAAGGATTAACTGGTGGTGTTGATGGGTGATAAACAGAGGAAGGGATGATACGTTTCTTTAATAGGGGTGTATGTCACAATGTGTTTAAAAGATGAAATGAAGGTGACACTCACAGACTGCAATTTTGTTTCAGTCTGATATTTGATATTTGATTTGTATTGCATTAATTAAAAGTCCTTTCAGGCACTTTTATGGCAAGAGTTTTAGTTGCTCCCAAAGCCTGCTGAAATTGATAAGAAAACTTGCTTAGTTTAAGGGGTTGTGAATCACACCTTTGGAACAAGTTGTGCAGAGGCCATTTCTGCTCAGACATCCTCTCTTCTATTCCTGCCCTTTCTATAACAAATGCTTAAGTAACATTTCACATTACCTAAAACACAGCAAAGGTGGCAATGCCCAATAAGAGGGTCACTAAATTGCAGGGTTTTGTCACGAACAATTGAAAATATATTAGGATCTAACAGTGCAGAAAAACGTATGGGTCAAGGAGGTATACAGAGTTTTTCAGAACACCTTCTAATGTTTTAGAACAATGGCTGCAAGTAATCAAGCAGTTAAATCCTTCCCATGCTTCCAGCTGTGGTTGGTCAAATAAGTATTCTTACCACCGTCAGTTAATGCAAGAAGTTACTTACGTGCTGCGATTCTGCTGTACCCCTTCTGCTGTAGCACTGCCTGCTCCCTGCCGCAGCTGAGCTGACACTCTTCTCTGTCTTCTCTATAAACTTTCTGACATGACAGAGGCCAGCTCAGATACGCCACTGTTAGGAATGGGGCTTTTTATGGATCATGTGTTTCTCAGGCATGCATGGAACGTTTGCTTTGCGCTGTGTTTGTTGCTGGTGGCTGCCTGATTATCTGCATGGGCTACCAGGTGCATCGCAGCTGCTGAGGGTTGTTGCTCACTCAAAATCCCTGACAAGTTGACAGCTTTGCTTCCTTGCCATGGCCCTCATGTGATCAGTCTGTTTTACTCACTGCTATGGCTGGGGAATACTGAGAGTGTATATGCAGGGCAATGCTAACTCTGATGTTTTGCTTGTGTACACACAGAAATAGTGAATGGGCAATGGGTCAGCCTCATTTGGTAAGGGGGCCATGGTCCCGGAGCTACAAAAGAGTCTGAAGGTGGTTCCCTCTGGAATCCCACATTGCTCAGAAACAACTTTATGTGCCACTGTCTATATCATTTATGTCTTTTATATGCCACTGTTAGGTCATATTGTCCACTTGTGTGTGTGTGCACTTGTGAGCATTCAATACAACACACAAGGGAAGTGACACAGCCCAGGCACCCTCATGACAAGAGATGCTGTGGGATCACAGAGGGAGAGGCAGGTTTGTTTTCTCTCTGACAGTAGCAAAGGCTCAAATCATATGAGATGGGTAGGACATTTCTGTATGTAATTCTGGAGATATTTCACACCCCGCCACTACCAAGCAGTGTTTTCTTCACCTAGCCTGCATTCCTTTAGGCTCATCTCATTCGGCCTGTGATTATTCAGAGGAAGCAGGTGGAGAATTTCCAGTGAGAGGAATAATATTGATGGAAGTGAACTGCAATCAGGCTAGCCTGTTTTGAGAGAATTCAAGCACATTTGTTGCATGGAAAATTCTAGTAACCAGTATCTTCCACTTGACTCTTCATGTTCCTTCTAGCTTCTACATAATTTAGTTGCTCCCTCACCAGCACTCTGTCTGTCTGCAGTGGAAATCAGTAATGGCAGAATTGATCTATCTGGCTGAGTGAACAGTATTTAAAACTGACTGTACAGTATCCATTACATTTTAATTTCCTACATTATTAGATCTGTTTATCCCATTCTTCTGAAATCTTATGCCAGTCTGCTCCTTCCAGAGCCTACAACCTCCTCTCATTTCATTTTAATTCACACACTTCTGGTGGATAAAAATAGCAGGGGTTCTGTCTACTGACAGAAGGACTGTAAGAAAAGCAAGATTTGTTTGGCACCTCTCACAAAAGTGTTGCCCTGTACATCCTTTGGGAGAAGCACTGCTCAGGCAAAGGTGAGCCCTGGACAGGAACCCAGGTGCTATTTAAAACCGTAGATGTCTTTCTCTGAATCTTTTCCCTCTGAAAGCCAAATGGAGGACTGGCTCAGGCTGCTATCGTCCTGCAGCACATTTCCATAATGGATCTAGATGCACAGTAGCACAACCTGACATTTCATTATTTTTAATAGTGCTATTGCTGGAAGGAGCTGCTGATGTGAATGCACATTCCAGCAGCAGACGGAGGTATTAATGTGGAATCACAGCAGCAAGTGCTGAAAGACGTGGCTGGGAGAAAAGGCAGTGCCACTGACAGGACACAGTACATAGAGTAAAATTCAATTACACAATATTTATAAGCCCATACTTTCTGTTTCAGTGGTGTGTAGCAGCAAGGAAGGGGGAACAAGCCTCTTCCTCTAGCAGCATCTGTAGGAACAGTAGCACCTACTTGACAAAGAAGAGAAAGGACTGGCCCTGTGTGCTTGGTTGTGTGCTGCAGCCTGAAGTTGCCCCGGTCTGCAAAATGCTGTAGTCAGCTTTTGCAGGTGAAAGGAATGTGTCATTTATTTTACAGAGCAACAGTGGGTTTTTTTTTAATTTATATGATCTCTTTTCTCCTTCCCACCCTAAGCCTTGCTGCCCTGTCCCATCTGAAGGGGGAGCAGCTCTGCCCCTCTCCCTGCAGTGGCTGCAGGGAGCTATGGGGTCCAGCTCAGTCCTGGCCAGAGGATGGGTGGAGTGCACAGCACTGGGGACACAGCTGGGCACGACAGGAGAACATGCCAGATGTGACAGGTACCAGCACAGGCACCTGGCACAAGTCACAGATGCTGTCCCAAAGGATGGCTGGGTTTTGCAGGTTGGGACAGAGTTACCTGGGAAGTGGTTGCAATTCACAAGCAAGTGAAAGAGGAAAGCTGGGGACTCTCTGAGAGCACAGCCTTGTAAGCCCTACAGCACCTCACTCACACCTTCAGTAAGTGCATTCAAAGCTGAGTTCGCCTACATCGACCCTATCAGGAATGCTGGATTTGGGTATGGATGTTGCGATATGGGGACTGATGGGGAAGAAGAAATGCAGGCAGGGTTGTCCACCTGGGAGGAGATGGAAATCTTCCCCAGTCCTGGAAACCAGAACTCATGCAGACATCCTCTAGAGAGGAAGAGATGTACCTGGGGAGAGCTGGGAAGCCCCTAGCAATAGGAGCTTGTGATGGCATTGTGACCAGAATATATGTGTCCCACTATTAGATATCATGGGTCAGGGAGGAAATACTGAGACTTGGGAAGGATTTTGTTCTATCCAAACACAAATGGGGGAATTTTCAGATCCCAGAAGCAGCACTGCAGAGCTACCCCTTACTGCAAAGCCTCCATCACTTCTTTTCTCTGAGGGTCCAAAGATGCATTTCCCAGCTGTACATTGTTTAGCCACACTGGTGTGGAGGAAAGGCATGCAGGTGACCACTAGCATGGCTCAGCTGAGTTCTCTGGGACCCACAGGAGAGTGAGGAGCACCAGAAAACATGGAATATAGAGTATGTCCTCCCTTCTGAAAAACATTCCTGCCTCACAGCTTCATCATTATTTGGTGAACACTAGAAATGGTGTTACCAACAAAGTGGCTTAAACAGATCAAATTTCACCATAGGGACCACATTTTCAGTGGTGGCCAACTATAACAGGGAAAAATTAGTCAGAAAAATCATGATATCTCATCTCTGAAATATATTTTAAATACTTTCAGTGCTTTGCATTTTCCTTTACTGTCCTGTTTGGATGCAGAGTCAGGTAATCCCTCAGCAAATTCATTACTTGACCCTCTGCTAACACCTCATACTGATTCCAATATCGAAACATGAAAAACAATTGATCAAATTGGGATAAATATTTAGGAGGATTTTTTTTAACCCACGTCTCACTAGTCCTTTCTCATATTTAGATGCCACCTGAGATAGACAAGTAGAAATGTCAAAACTTCTGGAATGGGTTACATTATAGAAAGTTCAGTGTGCTGGAAGGAAATGAGGAATGTCACTTTAATGACGCCAAATTCCTCTGAGAAAGGACAAGATGGGCTGTATGAACAACCCAATCTATTTGTCACAGGTAAGCAAGTCATGAATAACAAATGGACTCTAATTTAAGAATGTAAGTAGGGAAATGCTTGATTTGAGGCACCTGCATCTAAATATTTTGGGCATCATTATATGACAAAAGCAGGCAATTTTGTACAGTTGTCTGGGCTCATAATGGACCCTGGTTAAATCTAGCTTCCAATAGCAAGGCTTCAGGGAGGTTTAATGATGCTGCAAATAGCAGTGCACAAAGCACAGTAACTAGTTACTTCTTTTTAAGTTACAGAAACATTTTAAACTACCCCCCCTCCCCGCCCCATTCTGCTCTTGTTCAAATTTCTGTTATGGAAGCACCAATTTAAGTCATCTGACTGCTCAGCTCAGACTTCCCATGTCCTGGGTGTTCGTGTGGAGCCAAATGACCCTCACCATGTCCTCTGGATGCCATCTCCTGTCTCCTCATCTTGTCTGTTGCTGGCAAAGATATTGTAAACCCAAGTTTATCTTTTCTCCCTGCTTAACCACAGAGGAACAATAGGGAGTCCAACTTTACCCTTCTTTCTAGAAAAACGGTGAACAAATTACTCCTTACATTGTGGGTGAAGGTGTTTGTCACTGTGGTGTGGTGCATCTTAAAGGCAAAGCTTGAGATGGAGTAAGTCCTTGGGTGAGAGCAAAGCAGAACATTCCAGGGACTGTTGCACAACAGAGGAAAAAGTGACTTTGTAGTTGTCTTTGGCCACTTTGACGCTAATGCAGATGTGCTCAATCTTCAGATCCACCCACAGATGTTTCACATTGCATGCCTAAAAAGGAGCTGTTGTCAGGGAAAAGCAACTCTCAAGAACAAATAACAGAGGGAGAAGAGTGCTCTTTGGTTATATTTTCAGGCCAAGAAGCAGTACGTGAAGGAGGTCTGTAGATACACACCTATCACAGTCACCAAAAAAATAGAAATAATCCCCTCACACAATGACTTCTTCTCAGATACTTGGAGTTCAGACTTCGTTTTCTTACCTGAATGTGTTTTTTATTATTCCCAGAGTTTGTTTCTTTCATACGTTATATAAACAAGCAGAGCTGATGAATAAATAAGTTGGAGAGTTAGCATGGATAATTTTCTCTAGCATTACTGATGAAGTTCTGAATCTCTTTCACTTGCAAGGGGGAATATGGTTGTAAATTATTTTCACCACATACTTTTCAGCTCTGTTGTTGTGGCACAAAACATCCCTCAAGGAAACAGGAAACTAGTGAAAAACCCACTCAGCCAAATCAGCTTTCCCTTCTTGCCTTTAACATGATGATTTGGTTGGAAAGACTGAGAGAAGGTGAATCAGAAGTAACTAAATTTTAGAGCAGTTTGATGATCACAAGATACTTGCAGAACAGTAATTAATTTAAAATTATATTTAGTATGGATCAAAATGTAGAGATCACAGTAGAGATCATATACTGCAAGGGAAAACCAGGAGTTTAGAAACAGGTCATCATATCCATGGCAACATAGGAGGGAACTTTTCAACAAAGAGAGGAGCTGCTTGTCTGGCTGTTACTGCCTCATGAACAACAGGTACAGCACTTCTGGGGCCCTGGTGTGCAGTGGGTGAAGATGCTATTTTGGGAGGACCTTGATCCCCCTGATGTGCCAAGTCAGTCCTCAGGAAGCAAAAAGGAAGGGGAACATCACAAATTGTGAGCAGCACCCAAGCCCGGCTTGCCTGGCTCCCCCTGCACGCTGGGGCAGGTGGGGTCTCACATTTCATTTTCACAGAGGAAGAGGAGCTACCAAAGCTGGTGGGCAGGGAGTGTCCACACTCAGGAGGAGCCCAAGCCATGGATCCTCACACTGCACAGAGCTTTGCACTGCCCATGGAGACACAGCTCTGGGATTGTGTTTTCATGCTGACAGACCATGTAAGGGTCTTTGCCACGTATGTATAGAATATCTGTTTGAACTCAGCATGAGCAAAATCGGAATCTACTTTTTTATGCCCTGAGGAATTTCCTTTTTTTTTTAAACTGACTTGCACAATTTACCCACAACCACCTCTTTTCTTTAGCACAGTTAAAGGCACAAATCTCTCTGTATTAACTGATGTGCCTACCTAACTACTAATAAGTAGTTAGATGTATAATAACCTTAGTAGCATCACTGTTAGGTGTCTAGCAGGAGAGTTTGCTTTAAAAGCAGTATTAGTGTTTTACCAATGCCTACATGATAGTCAGAAGAAAAAAGTTTATTAGAATGTGTGTAGTGATTAATGCTTAATAATATCTCTATTTATTTATTTGTTTGTCTGTATTTAGGCAGGATCCTCACTTGCCTTTGCCTTAATGTGATTCTGCAAAGGTACTGTTGATAATTTAACAGTCAGAGGTGTAAGCAAAGCAGACATCTTTCCTATTAATATTTTTCTAGATCTCACCCCTGAAATAAAGTAATTAAGGCCCAAGTCTGGAGGGATAGGAAGGAATTGTCTTTCATGCAAACTATTTTTTGCTATCTTCTTCATGCCGCTCTGTCATAATTCTGAAATTTCCATGTATGCTTTCAGCAGACTCTGGGGAGGCTTCCAGGTGCTTGTTGCTGCTGATTGCTTACTCAAATACAATTTGCTGTTTTCTGGTTCTATCATGTTTACAGGACCTCAACAAGACTCTCATTTTCTGTGTCTTCATGATCATTCTGTTCAGAAGACAGATCCACCTAATACTGGAATTTCTTGCCTTCCATCCTTCATTTTACTTACAAATCACTGTCATTTGCCAGTGCAGCCATTTCAGCTCCATACTGTGTACCAAGCTTTCCTCTGTTGAGCTCAAGATCAGCTCCTAGAGATCAGAAACTTGGCCAGAACATGACCTTGATTGTTGATATATGACATGAATATGAGAAGCCTCAGGACTTCACCTACCCAAGCAGGAGTACCTAAATTCCAGTGCAGGTCTGCTCCCATTCACTCTGCTGTTTGCCCATGAGGCAGGGAGTGCTGGTGTCATACCAAACACTACATCCTGCTGTAGGAAGGGAGTTGGAGGTTCAGCAAAGCCATACTTGAGGATCTGGTTATGCAGCCTTCTCTCCTGATGCTGTGCTGTCAGGATGCACTTGGGTACGTGTGTGAGTGGTTGACATTCTCAGTAAATGGTAGCTCCCCAAAATTCTACTGACTCAGCTGCCACCACAAGAACACACAGGTATCCAGGGCTGACAAGTCTGGGAGTGTGGCCAGGCAAAAACAGCTTAAGTGCTTGAAGTTGGTGGTAGAAGAGAAGTTGTCCCACAATAATCAATGGGACACTTCCTAGGATCAGCTGTGCAGTATTGCTTAGGGAATCCAAAATTTATTACAATTGTCTCCAACTGCTGGAATTGGTAAGCACAGTGTGAGTGTGGATAATAAGTAATGCTTGTTGTCTGTATGACAGTCAGTATGGGTAAGAGAAAGCTGCTTTGCATTGGCAGTGTTACATCTCTGGAGTGAGATAAATAACTCACAGCTTGAAGCAAGCTGGTAGAAGAAACCCCAAACTTTAATTTATGTGTTTATCTCTTAATAAATCTAGGTGTTTGCTATTTCTATTTCTAAAAGACACTGATATTACTGGGAGAAATGCAACACCATGTGAGCTTCCACCTCCTTCTGCTGGAATGCTGTTCAGGAACTACTCAGGTTTCCTCTTGCAGTGGCAAGGCTTAATCTTTGCATCCATGTGGAAAGAATAAAAATGAAAAAATCATAATGGGCTTATATGAATGGACAAGTGTGTAATATAATAATAAATTTGAGAGTTCAGATGTACAGAATCAGCCTTCATCTATATTTCTTCTGCCTGAAAGGTATGCATACAGCTCAGTAGTTAAATTTTGTTTGCATTTGGGGTTCTGTGCACACAGTACCTGTATTTAATCACCTTTTGTCTCATCTACAAGAAAAAAGAAAACACCCGTACAAAAACCTAAGTAGAATCTCAGGAACTTGTTCAGATCCTCAGTTGGACATAGGCATCCCTTTTCAGTCTGTGGGAGTTATTTCACTGCTACCTGTGAAAAAAAGAAACAGGGAGGGCAGAGCAAAATGTTTTCATTCACTCTGTGGTGTCTGATGAAAGGAGAGCTTTTGTTGTAATTCCAGAATTTTTCTTTTCCTAATATATGTATAGTAAAAAATTCTCAAAGAAACTGTTTTTTTAATGAAAACTCAGAAAACACTGATTGGCAAGATGTGTGAAAGGAAGAAGACATATTTTTCCTGACCAGCCTGTCAACCTCTCTCTGCTGCTTCTCCTTGAACTTCACCTTCCTCAGTTCAGAAATATTTCTACACTGGGACAGTTGTCTGCCAGCTCTCTTCCTCTTTTTCTGCACAAAGTTCGGCAAAGGTACGGCACATGAAGCTTTGCTCCACAGAGACCATTTTCTACTCTCGACCTGCAGCTGACTACACCTGTGCAGCAGGGATGGAGATGCCCGTCGTCATGCTTACACAAAAATTTGGTGTTTAGTTCATAGCTGAAGCTGTATAGCCTCTGCTCACAAGCACACTGAAGGTGGGACACCCCCACACGATCTGGCATAGTGCTCAGAAATAGTTACAGCCTCTTGTTAGCGCTGGTTGAAAGTAAAAAATGCCTAGATAGCATGTGTGAGAGGACAGAAAGGACCAGAAGTGACAGTGACATAGGAAATTTTTATCCCTTTGGAAGGTCACTTGCAGAGTTTCCCCAAAAAGTGTACCTGAACACCACCAGGAGTGTGCAGAGGATTTGTGGTGAGGAAGAGAGATCTCTGGTGAAGAGACTGGGCTACAGCTCGTGGCAAATGCCCATGGACCAGGAAAATGTCTCAGTTCACAGGCAAAATTTGTGTGCAAACCAGAAGACATCCTAGGAGAATTGTTATGGAAGCCATCAAGGGTAACACAGGGATGTGCCAGTGCAAGGAGTTCTGAGGAGTGAGACCCAAATACTGTAGTGAGCCACGGACCGCGGATGCAGAAGATCAGAGATAAGTTTTTTGCCACCGTTGAAAGGTAGATATCAAATGCTGGCATTCCCAGCTAGTTTAAGGCAATGCTCATTTTTCTGCTGGTACTTGTTATTGTCAATAACTTTGGCAGGATCTTGACCTCATGCTAATATAGAAAGTAGGAAAAAACCTGAAAACTCAGAAAATAATATTCAGGGCAGGAAACTCATTTGGTTAATGCCAAAGAGCTTTTTTAATAACACACATCTCTAGAGGAGGGACATTTAATTCCTCACAAAGCTGGGTTTAAATTTGTACTTACACTGAAAATGTAATAAAAAAACATTATAGAAAAGTTTCAAAAACAAGCTAATACACTCTGTCAAGTTTTATCTCAGTGCAAATGCATATTGAGATGTTATGATAAATGGCAGTCTACTTATACCAGAAATACCAGTAGAGCTTTAACTGTAGCAATGCAAATGATGTCATTCTAATTAAAATTGGTAAATGGTTATATTCAGTTTTTAATGAAAATATTCTTCCATGTATTTTCAGTCTTTAGCCCCATTTCATTTTGTCTATGGTGGTCAAGGAAATAATAACTTCAACTGGAACCTAAATCTCCATGAACATACTGGTAATCAAAGACAACATCTATTAGTACTTAGATGAGCTATTCTGCTATAAATGAACTGGTAGTGATCTGCACTAACTGCAGAGTTGTTTTCACTTTGGAAATTAGATGGAATAAATGTTAGGTGGTTATGAGCATTGGCCAGCTGGCCAGAGCTGTTTGTGCTGCGCAGGGAATTATCTCCAGCAGGGAGACCTCTCCAATATACGCAATTCAACAGAGTGACAAGGTCCATTTAGAATTGCGATTAAGCAGTGTACATTTTCCTTCTCTTTACAGCCTGGAAATGGCAGGTCACCTCAGGTCTAACTGAAGAGCAAATAAGAGGCAAGCTGAAGGGAAATAGGAGAAAAAATTCAAATAAAAGAACTACAGTCAACTTGAGGTTGAAATCTTTCTCAACATTTGCCTGTCTGCTGCCACTGCTGGGTTTGTGCTAGCCACCCTGATACCCTTTCCTTTCAGCAGTGGGAAGGTATGGACTTCTTTTGGACTTGCCATGGGATATTTCTGGATAAGCCCAACAGAATAGAAAAAAATTATGCCAGTCTTCATAGTCCTTTCTCTTACTATGTTTAATATATTGGTGATTTTTTAAAAAATTCCCATTCCAGCAAACTACCATCCTTTCTCCACTGCTAATAGTGATAGAGTACAAAGGCTGAGCATTGCCTGCCACCTGGGACAGGCAGCAGCTGGTGTTTCTAGGAGCTCCAAGAGAAAACCAGTCTCTCTGCACTACTGCCTGTTAAAGGGCGTGAAAGATCATAGCATTTAAAATTAATCAACAGATAAGTGATTAAGATTTTAACAGTGGACTACAGAAGATGGCATATGCTTCTTTTGCTGATGGCTGAGAGCCTTTGGTTCAGCTGTGCTGTCTGTCTTTGGATCAAAGGGATCACTGATTTCCACAGGCTCACAGGCATTGCAATCCTCCATCATCCTAGTCCTGCACACTGCCAGGGTGGTACCTGATGTCATCTGTGGGGAGATTACCATGCAACAGCAAGGCTCAGGCAGCCCAGCTCCTGGAGATCACTCCTGGACATCCTTCTCCAATGGCACATTGCCCAGTTGGCCTCCTGAAGCCCCATGTCCAGTGATCATTCCCTTGAATCTGCCTGGACCATGACCTAGGAGAAGCAAAGTTTTGCAGGTTGTGCTCCAGCCGGTTGGGAGCTGCAGTACCTTCAGGGTATAACAAAGCCCATTCAGGAAAAGTGAAGTCAGACTTTTGAAGGCTTAATAAAAAGTGGCCAAGGTTTGGCATCCCCTGTGGCCAAGAGGTTCTTATTCTCTGCAACAAAAGGTTCTGCTTGCCTACCTTGAAAAGTCTTGATCCTGACTTGAGGAAAGATGTTTTGTCATTCCTTCTATCAAACAAGACCTCCCAGCAAATCAGCACTCAGAAAATTGGAGGTTTTCCCTTCACAACCTCGTAAGAAAATCTCCAAATTCCAGGCTTGGACTCAGGTTTCACCATGCCTTCCAATGCTACCGGTTTGACAGCACTCAGGCATCCTAATGGTATCCATGGACCAGGCACTCATGTTTTTCATGGTTTGGCTCAAGAGTTTCACCCAGTCTCTGTCTTTTTCTCTACAAATGGTGCTTGCACAGAAATCCAACCTTGTTGCATCAAGTCCCTTTCTCATAACACTCAGGACAAGAGAAAACCAGAATAAAATAAATTGGCAGTCCAAAGAACTTCAAGTAATTGAGTTCTTTTTTTTCTTTCTCATAATATAATTTATCCCCCAAGAGTCATCATTTTCCACTTATCATACCACTGCATTTAGTAAAGTAAAAATAAACCTCCACATTCTAGTCAAGCTCTGCTGACTTCCTGTGAACACTTTGTTACCATAGGAAAACTGGTGCTCTCTCCGAATATTTTATTGAGTCTGAGGTGTTTTTTCTTCCTGTGACTTACTGTCTATTCTTTTAAACAGTATATTAAACAACTTTATTTATGCCACAGTACTAATATCCTTTTTCTTTCTGGAAGTAAACATATTGTACTAAGCACTACTGGCTCCAAAGTCTTAAAATATTAGTGATATCTCATCCAGTTTTTCCTATGACTTTCAGAAAGTTTGTTCTCATGACTTTTTCAAAGTCTCTATGTGTCTGTTTACAGCTGCATCTTTAGCTGAAAAGTTTTAACAAGTAACCCACCTAGAAGAGCTATGTTATTTTTCCCTGACATGATGTTGTTTTTGTAGCTAGATTTCTGTTCTTGTTAGAAAGTACAGGGATAAATGCCACTGCCTGCTTTCAGCCTTAATAGGGACATGCTGATGCATTTTCACCACATGCCCATTGCAGTTAGTAGTAGATGAAGGCTCAGAGTCACTCACAGGTACACAGAAATGCAAGAGCTGCAGAAAAAGGAAGTGTTTGTGTCTAGGTTTGAAAGACAGGTGTCTGCCAAGGAAGGCAGGAACCTCCCTTGGAACAGGGAATATGACCCCTTTTCCCTCCAAATTATTATAACTTTGCAGTCAAGGGGCTCTCAAGCAAAAGATAGGGGAAAAAAGGAATGACAGTTCTTTACTAATATTTAGAACAAGGCAATAATAAAGAAACAATGGTTTAAACTGACAAAGTCAGAATACAACCTGCCACCCTGTTAGGGTGGTGGTAGCAGTCCAGTTAAATAGCGGCTGCAGTCCCGTTGGAGTGATGGATGTGGTCTTGTTGAAATGGTGATCTTGTGGAAAGGTCTCGTTGGCCTCTGGAGGCCCAGCGGTGGCTCTTGAGCTCTTTTCCTCTGGGAATCCAGTGGAAAGGTTGTCCAGTGTTCCAGAGTTTCAGTTTATATGCAGGTAGGGATGTTCAGTTCCTCCCCTCTGGGCGGGGCATCTCACAACGGACTGATGTAATCTTCTGAGTCACTCCCGGAGCCCTTGATGGCCCATGAGCAGAGATAGCCCCGATGGTGCTATCAGGGCTGGGTCATGCTGAACATAAAGAGCACTGCCCCACCTATTCTTAACAACTTATGAAGATGGTAATAGAATACATACTTTTGGTTACACCTTCTGTGTAACCCAAGACAATTTGATACAGAGTTAAAACAAGAAGTCTGTGTTCATTACAGGATCTTTGCAATGTGCATATTTTGTAACAGACCAGAGAAAGATGTCAGGGTTATAATGAACTCCTCTCATGGCAAGAAGGAGCTACTTGCAAAAGAATTACCATCATTTTATTAATGCCTTTTTGGATTAACACCATCAATAATATCAATTGTTGATTCAATTCAGTAGAAATCCAGTAATTCAGAAATTTAATTCAATTCAAATACATATTTTGTATGTACAAATATGAAGGGGAAAGAAAGTCTCATGACCTGATGAGAAATGCAATCTCCTGAAGTCCAGTGACTTCACTGAAGGTAAACCGTCTGAGCAATGACCCAGGAGCAAACATGATACAACCTGAAGTTTTAAATACTTGCTTGAAGGAAATGTTAAGAAATTAGTCAGAATTAATTTATGTAAAGTGACCCATTCAGAGGCAGCACTGAGCATTTACAGAAAAAAGTTAAGTGACTGAAGACTAGGACCTATAGGAAATCAAGCTGTGGAGGGCCATGCCATCAAAGTACAGGGATGCCACCTGGGTAGGATGAAAAGATGAAGAATGACTGGAGGGGCAAAAGACCAGCGTGGGGCTTACTGCTGCAACCACCAGAATCATGCTCAAGAAGGGCAAGGGAGAAGAAAGGAGGTGATCCTACACAAGGGAAGAAATGTCCCAGAACAGGTGGAGGGGTAAAAAAATTATTCACAACTTGAGAGAATGGAAAATTGGGTGTGCATGGGTTGGAGATTTTAGGAGATTAACAGAGGGAGCAAGGGAAAACCAAGATGCTTAGAGATCTTGTAGAGAGTACAGAGAGGACACCCTGGAACCAGGAAAAAAGAGGCAACGGGATTTGAGATTGGTGTCTATGCATCAGAAAATGAAAAAAGCCATGGAGGGCAGGAAGGGGGACAGAAATACAGCTCTAGCTGCAGCACTATTGTCGGGCCATGGCAGACAGAGGGAACAGGTGCAAGAGCCTGGGTTAGAGGGACTTGCAGAAACTGCAGTAGGATTTGCCATCACCAGTCAGATCCCTGTAGTTTAAAGCCATCAATATATTTTTTATCACAATGGTGTGGTACCTGCTTGAAACAACCCACTCACAGTGCAGGAAGAAACATCAGCTTATGAAGATTTATGGATTTGCAAGAATTGTCTGTCCAAGGAGGGTATAAAACAACAGGCAAATCTCAATATGTCACAGTGACCTTCCTGCCTGCAAAGAGGAACATCTCCACCTTTCTCCTTCCTCCCATGTAATTCAGCTCCCATCCCCTTCCTGGAAGAAAGAGAGAAAAAAGATATTCCTGTCAGGGCCAACTGCAAAACATTAATTCAAGGGATAACTGAGTAAGGATAAATAAGAAAAGAAAGCAGTGGAATTTGCTGGGTGATTGGAAATGTGAAAGAAGAGTTAAAGGTTGAATACTGTCTGAGAGATAAAAAATCCAATAATTTATCTGTGAAAATAAATAAAAGGAAGCAGGCAAGGTGTGTTCTGCTGCAGAGTGTAACAAAGATGCCATTTCAGCTTTCACTGAGGGAGAAATTGAATGCATACCAAAACACTGCAGACTTGTAAAGCAAAAAAATCTAAAAATTGTATTTGAGAAACTCCCAAAAGATCAGAGATGTGTAAGTTTACAGTTAGCCTGACTGTTGAGACATTGCCACATGAAAACTGTCCTGTCCCCACTGACAGACAGACAGCACACTGCCTTTTGGCATAGGGGGTCCATACGGATCATCTTTTGCTGCCAGCAGAGTCCTGTCTGTGTGAGCACGGAGCAGCTTTATAGGCACAGGGACAGCCTGTCTGGTGGGACTGGACCACAGTGGGATGCTAATAAATCCGCCAGCACACTGAAATTGATGTCTGCACATAGTCCATTCTCTCAGACCTGCCCACAGGGCTGGGTATTGCTGTTTCAGTGAGACATTGCACCGTGCATTAGGTGACTCACTGGAGTTGTTACAGACATTGACACCTACTGAAACTTGCCCGAGGTGCCGTCCTTCAGAAATGGGATCACTTCTGGTGGTGCAAGGGCCTCCTGGCAGTGATGCACAGCCCTGTTGTCAATTGTCTTCAGGTCAGGTTGAAGCCACAATATTTGTCAAAATTAAGTTACAGGGAGCCCTGGTGTGTATTTAGCTACAGGGCAAAATCTCTCAGATCCTCCTTCCTGAAACTGCAGCCTGATGCTGCAGTTTTGGAGGCATGTATGTGGCTCAATATAGTGTGACTGACTGGTATCATGGGCAAGCAAAACAGAGCTGTCTGAAGGTGGAGGATGGAAGTTTGCACCGAGGGAATGACACCAGGTGTGTAATGTGTGGTGTGTGTGTGTATTTATGATTTAACATCCAGTTATTTGGAGGTGACAAAGAAACAGATTTTTTTGTAATGTTCCAATTCTGCACATCTCTCCAGCCAACTGAATGTCTAAGTCACAGGATATGATGGAAGAGAAATACGGGATGTAAAGGAAGTGTTAATATCTTTTTAGCTCCATGAAGTTTGCAGGCTGCATATTTCTAGGTTTTTTCCACCAACATTCCTTCAGGTTACTGGCTATGACAAAAATTAATTAAGCAAAGAGAGAATTTGACCTGTGGAACAGTGTTGTACATATATATATAGAGCTATAAAACCATAAATCAATAACATTGGGTATTTAGTGCTCATTTCAAGATTTGCTTAGGATCAGCTGAATAGCTTCAAGTGCATCTGAGTGAAAGGGGTAGGTCAAATACATTATGCAGCATGGAATTAGCCTACCCTGACATTTTCACAACGGGTGAACTTGCAAGAATGGAGTGGATGATGACAATTGCTTGCATTCCTCATGACTAATACATTTTCTATAAAGATAGACCAGAGCACCTCTGGTTCCTAATATCCCTGATTAACATATAGTTTATGAAATATTTCACAAGTCAGGGGAAACACAGAAAAGAGTTTGAGTGCTCTGATAATGAATAAAGCCTGAATTTTCTCTCAGCCTGATTACTTTTTGCCGTCCATTCAGTTCCGCAGGTTGCTCATGCAATGCTTGTGCAAAGCAGTGGCAGCGACCTGCAGTGTGGCTTCAGGATCCCAAATCCTTCAAGGATCCCAAACGCCAGTCTGGCTCCAGTGGTGCCCAGAGCTGCCCTCACTGCTCCACTGGATGAAGCATCTGAGCAGTGTTTCAGTCCATGGCCCTGGTGCCTCCTGCCTTTTCCCCTGTTTCACATGTTAATGCCTTGGAGGGGCTTTCAGGCTGTTGCTCAGCCCCAGGAATTTCCAGGCAGATTGTTTCTGATTCAGATCCCACCCACTGAACAGCAGACACATCTTGCACTCATTGTAAGGACACATCCACCATACGCAGCCGTGCCAGGCAGACTGAGAATGCATTTTTACAAAGCATGTGCGGTAAGGTACAAACCTAAAAGGATTGCAGTGATCATCTCTCCTATTGTGCTGCTCAGCACAGGCTGGAGAGCAACCTTAGATGAATCACTGAAACATTTAACAGCACTGGAAAAGGGACTTAATTTGTTCTTTCAAAATTCTGGTCCTGGAGCAGCCGCTATCACCACCCGTAGTAACATGTTGCAGTGCTTAGCTTCTCTTTGCTGTGAACTTGTAAACATTTATTTTCTATTTGACTCAATTAAGCTAAAAATAGCTGCTTATTTTGAGTGTCTCTTCTCTGTGTAGGTAAGATTAACTTGTGACAATAGTGCTTAACCTCTGTTTAATAACCTGGGAATTCCCAGGATACCTCAGAGCCTTCCAAACTGTTCATAATTCATTGTGGCCCTGGTCCAGTTTTTTGTCCTTCCTTTCCATCTGTTGATCCAAAGGTTGCACATTTGGTTTTGCCTGAATGGCTTCACATTCAGCTGGTTGATCACGCCACCATCCACACATTTTTGTCAAAGTCATAGTTATAGGAAATTTTCTGTGCATCTACAGCTTCCCCTATTGCACCATAATTGCCCTGGAGGCTATGAGATTGGTGGGAGAATGAGTTCAAATCCTTCAAGAAGACAGGTTTCTGCAGTGGACCCAGCACTGCATGTAGTTTTTCACCAAAAGACTGAAAGACCTTACCAAAACAGACTTATTTCTGCCCTCACTCATTCCTTTTATTTATGGGTTTTTATTTTGCACAGTTCCCTCCTTAATTTGGAGGGAGTTGTGAAAATACCACAATAGGAAGGTGACTTTGAGAATGCCTCTTGCCCTACCCAGTGAAGAATGAAGGCTTTGGGAGGTACATGGGGTCACTGCACCATCTGGCTTCTGGCCAGCACAACTTTCATCTGAAATAAACATGCAACCAAAGAGTTTTTCCCCCATTTTTTTCCTGGAAAGAATGCCAGAATATCAGCTGTTCACGTTCTATCCTTAATTATGTTTCAAAGGAACATCCTGTTGCTACAATATTTTATATAATGGCCAGTCAACAGGATAAATTTATGTAGGAACAGACAGGGAACAAAGCTGGGCACAAAAAGAGAACTGATGAAATAAAGAAAATCCTTGCTGTGTAGAACAGAAAAAATGGAAGATGAGAAAGGTAGAAATACTAAGAAAATAGTAGTAGTGAATAGAAGTACTTCAAACTACTGGGAGGAACAGAATGACATAGTGAAAAGAAAGAAGGACTCCAGTAGATGCAGATGAAAAACACAGGGAAGCAGCCAGCTGTCTCCATCATCACATCTGTTCCTATATCTTGTCCCCATAGGAGTCAGTTCCTGGTCTTCCTGACCATTGTTTTTGTGTTTACGTCAGGGTACACCCACTGGTTCCATCATCTTTCACCTTCTCATCTGGCTCTCCAGCCCATAGCCACATCTCATAGGCGTGACATCTCATGTATAAGTCTTCATAAGTGCTGAGGAATTAAAAATTAAAGCCTTGATTTGTTTGCTGTAGTCCTTGTATCAAATACATGGAAAAGCAGTGCATGGACTTGTGCTCACTAGTGCTTCAGGATTTTTGTTTTATCCTTCAGATGATGGTTTCCAAGCTCTGATTCATGTTGCACTAAAGAGGACAGGCAATAATCTTCAGGACCATTCTGTCTGGTTTTTTCTCCTACAGATTAAATAGTGTCAGTGTGGAGAGTTGCATGGGAAACTGTCCCGCTTGACATTTGTGTGCGGGTCACAGTGTCTGGAAACTGCTGTCATTGACTCCTCCAGATCTCTATTTAGAGGGTCCCCATCGCACAGGGAATATGTGGGATCTTTATGTTTGTTTTTCTCTTCTCTGGGAAGAAAGGGAGCAGAGAGGACCGAAAAAAGACCCAACTCCCTTAGCAATGAAACAACGTTGAGAAAATCATAGCAATGCTTCTGCATTCTCATCAACAGGAGGTCTATCTAAAAGCATGGAAACAGAGCACTTGGTTTATTTGCCTCTGCCAAGCTGAACATTTGTCTCTGAAACTTATTAGCTTTGGATGATGAATGCAGCTTTCAGAGTAAAGTAACAGTTGTGATTGCTGCGGTGAGTTCAGCATGGTATCAGTTTCAGGGCGATGACAGAAGAAGAGATGTGACAGCAGAAACAGTGGGATGCAGCAAGGATGGAAATGCTCTGGGATCTGTGCTCTTCAGACCAAAGAAAGGAGCACATACAAATCATTGCCCATGAGGGAGATTAGGGGCAGGGTAGGGCTGTGTGTTTTGGATGCACATGCCAGAGTCTTTCATTGTCTCCACTGCAGTATGCTATTTCTCCCCCTGGTTTGGATTGTGAGTTTTTGTCCTGCTGTCTCTGAACCATGTTTAAATGCACATTCACAGGGTTCTGAAGCAAATGAGCTTCCAGCCACCACTGCTTCCAGCACCATTGCAGTGCCACTCCACTCAGAAAATCTTTTGCTTATTTTACAGCACCTGGTGGCCCACACACAGCCCCGCAGAGGAAAGGAGCTGAGAGTAGACCTGCAAGGCAAAGAGCGCCGTGGGCTGCAGGGGAGGAGGTGAGCAGCAGTGACCAAAACAGATGTGTGGAATTGGTTTGCCAGTTTGTGTTTAATGGATCTCCTTGGATATGGGCTGGTTGTTTGGCTAGGCTGGCCTGCTTCAGGCGCTAGAAACCTGGGAGGGAATTAGTGTTTTCAGGATCAAGTTCTTTCCAGCATTGACTGTGAGTTCGGATTGAGATTACATACACCTTAATTGTCACTTTTGTTGGATCTGACTAATTACTGTTAAGAACATGTCCCAGGCTCACCAGAGCAGAAATTGAGGGGTGGGGTTTGAGTATCTTTTTTTCTCAAATGAAAGCCAAACTCTTTTGAAGCTAAATCTCACAAATGGTTTCTTATCCTCTTTGTATACAACGCCTTCTTGGCTTGGTCAGAGAAGAAAATGACCAGCTGACATAGCAGATGTTAACCTTGAGCAAACTTCAGATATTCATTTCTTAAAAGTGCTGTTTCCTCCACAAACCATTTAATTTACATCTTTATTTACATATATTTCCCAGTACATTGAATTATTCTATTGGCTAATTCTCCTATGTCATTGACCCAATTTCTGTTTTAGTAACAATGTCCAGATCACAAATAGAGTAACTGAAGAAAAGCAGTTGCCCTGATCCTGTCTCTAACCAGCAATGTTAGGTCCTCATGGATACAAGGATGTATGACACGCTTGTTCTAACACCAAATTTTCTGTTCTGCACATCTATTTATCCCTGAGAGACCAGAGATGACAGAAGAAAGTGCTGAGCAGCAACACAAGGTTGAGAAAATGAGAACAGCCATTCTGTGTCCCTCTAAATATGTGCCTCTGCCTTGAAGGCAGAGGTTGACTGTTCTGCTCGCTGTACCAGCTGGATTGTTGCTGCTTGGGGCTGCTGGTTTCCAAAACTTCTTGACTCCTGATGTCAAATGCAGTTTTTCGAATTAGGCAAAAATTCTGATGACTATATTGAAGCTAGCAAGCTATTAAAAATGAGATCTAATTACTTATGGCTTGTAGAGCTGGTTTCTTCTCAGAGCAAGCCCAGCAAAATACAGATTTTTTAAAAAAAAAAATCTGTTCTGTTTTACACCGATAAAATGGCATTTCAGAAAAAGCTGAAAAATGTGGAAACAGTTGAATACCTAGCTAGTTTTCTGAGTCTAAGTACCCTGTCACATTACTAAAATTGCATAATGCAATTAAACTCCCAAATGACAACATTCCTTTCCAGAGCTTTTTGCACTCAAAATTGGGAAAACTGTTAATTAATTCATTCTGTTTCCACTCTTAAAGTGTTAATTAAATTTATCCCACTTCCACTGTTGCATATCAATATTATTTTAGTATACAAACATAGCAAAACCAAGTGACGGAAATTAAAGGACTCCGATTAGAGCTCTCAGTAGTTTTCTGCATTTCTAATTGCCAACGTTTATGCTTGTTCTTTACATCAGACTAAAAAGCAGGAGAAAATAGTAAACTGCCTGAAAAAAAGCCAAGAGCTGGAACCTCAGTGTCATAAGATAATCTGTGTCACACAGATCATTGCTAGTAAAAGATGAATATGAAAGAACTCTTACAAAGTATTTATATAACTTCTCACTCCTAGTTAGAACAAGAAACAGGTGAGGAGCTTAGGTTATGGGAAAAAAAAGCAGTGATGCACCACTGTGCTTTATTTGATACTGAAAAAAAATATATAATTGTTCTGACATTCCCCTGGTTTCTAATCCATATCACTGCCCATGAAAAGCTGCAAAGAAACTGTTACCATGAACGATGAGATAGAAGTCGGCTTAATTTGAGTGAGTACTCTTTGTCCAGCAGCAGTGCCTTAGAAGTTGTGATGAGCCATGCAGCATGATCACTCTGCCTAGAAGGCTTCATGGTGTTGTCAAGGAGACCAGCCTTTTTGTCAGACGCAGCTGAGTGAAAGTGAAGTAGTCATATGAAGGAAAGCTGTGTGTATTTGTGATATTTAAAAAGACCCACTTCTCAAACTCTAATTTGAATTCTTCTCCTTGCTTACACCCAAAGAGCAATAATGGATTTTTAATAATTCCTTAGTGCCTTTGTATTGCTCTCAGTTTCAATAAAGTCAAGTGGCAAATCCAGAGTACCAGCCCCTGGGTGGATGACACTGACTTTTCTGCATTGAGACTATGGATGGTGTAATCACCTATGGTTCTCCTTTGGTCTTCAGAAAGCAGCAGTTTCTTGCCCTTGTCCCACTCATCAGGAACAGCTTGCTCACAAGGGTGGTCTGGGAAAGGTTTGGTCTGGCCCGTTGGCCAACAAATTTGTGAGCAAGCAGATGTTCTGCTCTTTGTTGAGCTCCACTTTTGTGCTTAGTTTTGGGGGATCTTTAAGGCCTCTTGGTCTATTCTTGCCTCCACTCTGGTTCACCTGCATACATGCCAATCCCTGGCAATGCTTGTCTACCCTCCTCTTGGGTTCTTATTGGAATGTGAACTGTATTTGGTGCCACAATTCCCATCTTTCTTCAGTGCATTGTTCTAAATCTTTACAAACAGGGTTTCTGGACCTTCTGCCAAACTCACTGGTATCTGCGTGGCCTTTTTCAAGTCACCCATGCCTTTCCTGGGCACAGGGTCCCATACAGGGTCTGGTACATCAAATGGGACCATACTAGTGTCAAGCGGAGCTGAAGACTATCTCATGTGCTGAACTTGGGTCTGTGCATTCAGTGACGTTGCTGCCTTTTTTGGTAACAACAAGTCACAGAGGGCTTATGATTGATTGTCTGTCTGTTTCTTGTGTCCTGCCTGCCTCCCACCAACTCAGTAAATTCAGCAGTGGTAGAGCCAGAACAGTAAATTCCCAGCCCTCCATTTTTGGATAGTATGCCCTCTGGATCAGCATGTGCACCTAGGCTTGCATCCATCCCTCACCAGTCTTAAACATATTTTCCATAGATTCTTTATGAGAAAGTAATTGAAGCAACACAAGAAACTTTAATAAAATCAAGTCATGACAACTTCTTCTTCATCCCTATTCACAAGGACTGGTACTGATATGCAGGAGGTTGTTTAGTTGATTTGAAACAGTTTGTTTTAACGTATAAAGCTTGGTCATGCGTCTGAATCAGAGAAAGCTGTTTGATGCTCTTCTGGGGACTTAATTACTCAAATATCCCATGTTACAAAGAAAAATTCTAAAAAACACCCAAACCTTCAAAACTCAAGTTTCTAATGTACATTTTGCTTTACAACAATCTCTTTACATTCTGATTTTATTTAGTTCTGGTTTTATTTCAACAACATTCAGGATTCATAAAAGTGAAAATGTATTTTATTAGAGTATTGAATATGTCTTTATAGTGCATGAATTTACAGTCTGAACTGTCACTGTTGAACGTTCTGGGATTTGAGAAAGTGTTTCCCTGCTGTGCTGAGCATTAGCAATCTTCCCCCAATAGATTTTATCTATTGACACTCTTCAGTCATTTCAAGCTCATTAGGCTATCACAGCTATGGCATCTCCTAGTGAGGCTGCAACTGCACTTTACTGTATCATTATTTCATTTTATGAGGCATGGGAAGGACAGGAACCGGAATAGCAATTCACCCAACCCTGCTCTCCTTTGACCTTTCACCATGGCTCTTTTACAGCTGGCTACAAAAGTCACAAGCTGATCTAAAGGAAAACATCATCAATTTTTATAAGTGCATCTCTCTTTTATCTGTCCCATGTTTTCAGCTTTGCCACAGAAATGATAACCTGCAGGCATGAAGTGCAAGCAATTTTTTTGCATTATTCAAAGGTGACAGTTATGATGTGTGTTGTTTGCTTCCCACACTGTGAGCTCATGGGGCTCGGGTGTGGAGGCTGTGCTCCAATCTGAGCCTCCTCCAGCCACAGGCAGGAATGGTCCCTGTCCACAGGATCCCTGGGGCAAGGCAAGCAGCTGGCAGAGCAAGCAAGAAGAGCATAGGAGGGGAAGGAATGTCGACAGCAATGGAAAACTGTGCCTACGGAGTGCAGAGAATATGCAGAGCTCAGATGTTCCTTTTGAGGCTCAAGCCAGCGAGGGCTGTTTAATGACGCCGCTATTCCCGGCGGTCCCGCTGCCTGCCCACTAGCAATTGAGTTTTCCTGGCAGCTCCTAAGGAGTGATGGGCTCAGGGAGAGGAACAGCTGGGCTGTGGACCAGTCTGAGGAATCAGCCCCAGCCCTGAAAAAACACAGGAAAAGGAGCTTTACGGCTGTTAAGACAGTGGCAGCTGGACATTGAAGGCAAAGGCTGGTGGTGAGGCTGGAATGGGGAGGGCAGGACAGGAGGATACAGCAGGAGGAGGTCAGAAATGAGGTTGCATCACCAAGTCAGTGAACTGAACTTCAGACAGCTCACTGAAGGGCTGCTTTCCTCTGACTTCCATGGTGTATTTTAGCATCTGCACACACTGGGATAAGCAGAAAGTATATAAGTCTTCTAGCTGTGATATGGCCCTGATGCTTCCAGCTATTTTAAATACCTCCATCTTCTCTGGCTTCTCTCATTTTTACTGCAGGGCTTTCCATTCCTCAGCAGAGGGAACTTCCTGGAGGGAAAATGGGAGATCCTTGTGTCAAGGGGGACAGGAATTGCAGCTCATTAAGGTGAGATAACTTTTGGAAACTGCAAAGAAATGCCTCACAGAAAAACTAGTTATACATTGGTTATTCAGGGAACAAAAAAGATCCCCAAATCACTTAAGGACACAAGACAAAGACGTAAGGGAGGAGAACAGGATAATTTCCAAACACTTGACTCTCTCCTGTCAGTATCGTAGCTATACTAGTAGCTAGGCTAGGCTAGGCTATACAGGCTGAGGTATCTCTGGATCACATGTGCCAGGAAGTGTCTTTAATCCATGTCCCTCATGGTGACAAGCGCAAAGTGATTAAGGCTTATCATTGTCTAAAGATGACTTTCAACCACCTGCAACACAGAGGTGCACAGTTACTTACCTACTTACCTACCTACCTGCATTTAAACATGGTGCTCTACTCTCAGAGGCCAGTGGTTGACAGACATTACAGCTGGTGGGGAAGTTTTGACTGTCCCATGAAAAGTTTTTATACAGCTTTCTGCTTCCAGCAGAGAAAGAGGAGACGGCTCCTTCTCCTGCAGTTTTGGTACAGCTGCCATCACCACTCTGCTCCTCCTTGCACTGGCAGGGAGGCATTTAGGACAGTCTTCAAAGGAGAGATGGTGATTCAGTACATCTGTGGGACCTGTCACAAGTGGACATGGAAGAAAAATTGCGGAGTCCAAGCCTACCAGAGGCAGAAAGGGCAGGTTCCTTTCATGGACCAGAGCTGATGCCCACCAGGGAACTTCGTAGCACTCACAGCAAACATTGCATTTCTTTCTCCTGAGGTTTTAGAAGACCTTGCACAGTGGCATGTGAACATGATTTGGGTTTTACAAACCTTACAAGGGTACAAATGATTACTTTTCATAATAGAAGGGGAACAAACACTCTATGCTTGGAAGCTAAAATTGCCTGAGGATCAAAAACTGCTTAAATGTCACTGTTGCTGGAAGGAAGCTGCTGGTGCAGCTCTTACAAGGTGTTTCTTCTGCCAGTCTCTAAAACGGAGCTGCCTGTCAGATGCACTTCTTGGAAATGCCCAGAGGGCAAATATTTGACAAGATTAGACAGTTCTGATTACGTGCAAAGCATTACTAAAGCTCTGAATTTACTTAAAGTTCTCTTCAAGGCAGTAGAAATGCTTATTGTTTTCAGGACATCAGTTTTATTTTTTGCACCAGGATGCACTGAATCAGCTTTTTACTTCTGTTGTGATGAGCAGCCCAAACTGGGTGCCTCTTAGTGTGCTGTACGTGTGCTTCATGAAAAAAATGTGATTTTAGTATTTCATTTTCTCTCTCCCTTTCTCCTCCCATCCCTCAGTCTTTCAAAAGATTACTCACTCTTTCCTTCAGAAAGTTTACCTGAGGTGAAGAATATCTCTGACATGGAGTTTCACAAGTGGTTGATTTCAGGTAAGTGCTCCTCATCCACAAAAAAGCACAATCAGCCTCATCAGTCAGAGGAACAAATGCCGTGAATAAAACCATGTTCTCAAGGAAGGATCGTATTTTCCTGGAATGAAGGAGAAATGACTAAAGAAAAAAGAAATTAATTAGTGTAGAGTCTTTATACTAAAAATATCCAGCTTTACATAAAATTTTGGTTAAAAATAAAGGCAATACGTATTCCAGAGAGAAATATATAATGCTCAGAGTACTCTAGAGAAATGAGTTGTAATTCAGGGTAGCATTCAGGGGACTTCAGCGGAAAAGATATTATTAATGTTCTTTTTAAATCTCTTCCCTTTTATAGAGTACTCTACAATTATTTAATAGAGCATAATTTTTAGAATCTGGAGTTGCCTTTCTACAAATGGTGTTATGAAGTGCCAGTTTATCCTGGAGGGACCCAGGAAGTACAGAGTCTACTTTTCTCATTATTGTTGAATTTGAGTAGTTTCTCATTTCTATATCACTGAATGTATCTCCGCCACAAGATGGTGGCTAGGCATCCAATGTCCATGGCAGTGCCACCAGCAGCCCTTTATCGTCTTCTTCACCTCTCTGCTACCTCCTGGTGTGAAACCCGATCCTGCAGCAAAGGTGTAATGACGATGAGAAAGGCTGGAGAGATCATGTGGGTAAAGCAGAGAAAGGTAGTGGAGGGGAGTTGTGTGGGTCTTGTTTCTTCTTTCTCACCCTGCTACATCATCGTCATATGTGAAACTTCATTTTTTTGTATTTCTCTTCTCATGCCTAATAATAACACCAAGAAATAATGAGTCAGGATGGGTTTTGATTCCTCTTATCTACTTTTCAATGGTACCAGGCAACATCTCTATTTGGGCACAGATCAGTCCCTGTTTTTTGACTATTTTGAGGTGCATTAAGCTCTGCATAACCAACTGGATAAAAGAAGTGATTGTCCTACTATTCTCATCATTAGTGCAGCCTCACCTCAAGTACTGTGCACAGTTTTTGGCTCCACAATGTAAGAATGATGTTTTAACATTAGAAGATGTCCAGAGGAGGAAGAAAAATACAGTAAAAGGACTAGAGGGCCTAACTTATTATGAATGGCTGAGTATATTTGATTTGTTCAGTCTAGAGAAGAGTAAACAGAGGGATGACTTCAGTGCTCTCTACAATTTCCTCAAAAGGGGGAATGGAGAGAGAGGTGCTGATCTCTTCTTTCTGATGTCTGATAGGATGAGAGGGAATGGCTTACAGCTGCACCAGAGGAAGTTCAGATTGGACATTAGGAGAAGAGTCTTCACTGAGACAGTGGTCAAGCTCTAGAGCAAGATCCCTGGGGAAAAGGTCAAGCCTGTTGGTGGTGTTAAAGAAGCATTTGCCCATTGCTCTTAGATACATGGTTTAACACTTATATTGCCCTGTGTGGAGTCAGGCGCTGGGTTCAGTGATCCTCCTGGGTCCAGGATTTTCTACAATTCTAGACCATCATGACAAGGGGCACTGCATGTCTGTGAGGTGGTTAGAAGTTTATGCCACAATTGGTGTCTGGAATGAGCTCTGGAAATCAGACAATGGGTGTATTTTCTTATTTCGGTGGGGGTAGTGCTCAGTTCTGCAAGATTCTGTGGAGGAAAGCAACAGCAGTAGGGGTCCCCCAAGCCTTACTTGCTGCTTCCCTTGCTGCCTTCCCTTGGTGCCTCACAGGGAACCACAGCACTTTGTCTGTGGTCTAAAGAAGCTTCATCCCTGAAAAAGCTGTGTTTGAGGAAGCTCTACTACACATTGTTTGATCCAACTAGTTTGCAGGGGTGACAGTGCTAATGGTGATGTTTAACTGGCTCAGAATAATGTGACATGCACATAAATTGCTCCTGAGATCTACCATTTCTATTACTGTAGCCACAGAGAATGTTGAAGCCCTGGTGCCACAGAACAGAAACTCCATGGACATGTGTCTGTTCTACCAGGCAAGAAAGCAGCAGGGTCATCTGAAAGACCCTCAGTTAGAAAGAGAAAACAATTCCCCATAAAGGTTAAAGACATTGTTTTATAAAATTGGCTAACATCTATTGCATTTAAAGTCACATCTTGAGAAGAAAGCTCAAGGCTGCTGGGTCTGCTGCACTGACAAAGCTCCAGACTAATATTTTCATACAATGATGTCTTCACAAGGGAATCTAGGTATCATCTGATGCTTGTTTCTGGAAAAAGAATAATTATTTGTTTGTCTCTCCTGGTCACTGACAGCCTGCATTGATTGTTAGTCCTGGGCTTATGTCAATCTCCCTGAATATTCCTTTCAGTAAGACAGCAATCTGAACTTAAATACATTTGAGGAAAATTATAATCCGTCATTAAAACCTCGTACAGTCAGAAATATTAACTCATTTCATAGAATTCCTGAGCCCTTTCTCATTTTTATTTAGTTTTGAGCAAATGCTCAGTCATGAAAATATCATGAATCAAGCTTTTTGTGCTGCAAAAATGGGGCACCTACATCCCCAAAAGGTGATTCAACTGAACAGTGTTTGACAGAGTCAAACTGGCTTTTCCACTCATAAATCTTAGTTTATGAGACTGTATGCATTCAATTAGTTTTGTTTGTCTTTGCACACTGCCAGCACTCTTTAAATCTGCTTTGATAATGGATGTGAGATAGATATGGCTGTAAAGTTTAAACCAATTACTGGTAATGTGCTATTCAAAAAATGATAATGGGACTATATAATAGCAGTTAAATAAGCACTGATTTTAAAAATCTTTAGTGATAACAGAAGTCCCATTCTTTCCCTACACGTATTTCTGTTTAAAGAAAAAACCAACCAACTTAAGAGATTGGAACTCGACCTCCAGTCTAGGAAAAACGCACATCAGATATATATGTTGAAGACAAGACCTACAGTTCCTTTTGAGACAATGCTATGAATGAATAATGCAGAAAGCCCCAGTGAAACATAGCAATTGCCCAAGAATGCATTCATTCCCAGGAGTAGAGAAATTATTGTAGTCTAATGCTTATTATTTGTTTATATATTATTTCGCAGAGTGCACATGACTTGCCAGGCACGGCCCAGACTGTTAAAAAGCGTTTTTCTAGCTCTGAAATAGACTATAATTGAAAGATAGGGATTATGTTTTCTCTGCACCATAATTTACAGCCTTCAGTGATAAACTTACTAAGATATGTGACAACACAATCTAAAATAAATGTTCCAAGTAACAGTTTAGGGCAATTTCTCATTTCTGCTTCCCTATAAAACACCGATGATGAGTGCAGTTGCTGCAGATGAAGGGACTCTTAATATGGAAGCATACGTGAAAGAAAGTACACAGAGTTCAGAAGAGCATTTCAGCAATTCTTCATTAAAACCCCAATTGGGGGTCATGCAGGGGGAGTTAGGCAATTACAGCAAAACTAACTACTTGGAAAACAAATTAATGCAATGTATTAAACATAGTTGCTCTGCAGTGGGAAAGAACTGGCACGTCCTCAGTGCAAAACACAATTATGAGGCAAAACAAGCCCCACTGAGCTTAAGTCAGCTCTGGAAAGTGAATCCACAATTGGACAGGTAAGAAGAAAATAAAGAACCTGGATGCCATGGGAGGAACGAAAGGAGGAGTGTGGTGAGGTGCGTTGGTTCCTACGCAGCCTCTCCAAGATGCAAGCCAGAAGGTAGGACCCAAAAGGGAGCCAGAAAGGGTTTTGTGCCACTCTCCACGGCAATGCATGAAAGTCAGGGATCCAGCTGTGTAAGCAACATCCACGCTCAAGGCAGGAGTGCTGACAGTGCGCTGAACTGAGCCAACCTGCCAGGCTCCAGGGAAAAGTGTATGGTATGAGTCTGGGATGGCTGGAAATGGAGACACTGCACCAGCAAGGGGCAGTGAGCAACTCTGTGCTGACAATTCATCTCTTGTAAATGCCCACACGGTGACTTGAGTTGAGGAGTGGGGTGCATACAACCCCATGAAAAGCCTTACATGAAAAGGAAAGCTAGCCCAAGGCAAGTTGTGTTGGGCTCGGGTTTGACTTGGATATACCAGACCATCCAAGACTCTCAATGTACAAGAGAACACTCAGCAGAGTTCTGTGCTAAAACACCACTTTCATAACACTATTAAACATTATTTAAACTTTAAACCCCAGAATAATATCAGAAGGTCATAATAATGGTAGACAATTTCATATTATTGATGCACTTCTGTGTCAGGCTGGGTCGCCCTTCTGATGACTTGGTTTCACAACACCTTAGGGGAGACCCAGGTCAGCAAGAATCACTGAGAGATGAGAGTGTGTTGGTAGAAGGAGTCACCAACTCTGGGAAAGTGTCAGTTGCCGAAGGAAATTCTGGCATTGGGAGGGCCAGCATCTAAAAATGTGGAAGCTCCAGCACTTGATGGGGAGGCTAAAACCTTCTACGAGCTGGTGGTCAGCCTTGGTGGAGGCACTGCAGCCACCGAGTCGTTGTGCTCAGCTGGGCCAGGGAGAATGTCCACAGGCACTTCTGGCTCACGGCAAATGCAAAGTGCTCCATTCACCATGGGAAAGGAGCACAGGCGCAGGCTGTTACTGAGACTCAGCAACATCCAGAAACTCGTTATGCCTTGGTAATTTGGTTACACATCTCGCCTGAAGATGTATCTGTTACCACTCAATGCCTCGCATTTAAGATGAGCTGATTGACATGTCCCCTCAGGCAGACAATTGCCTGAAAGAGTAATGAATAATCATCTGAAACACAGTTTTGTCCCTCTGTTGGTGTCAGCAGTCCTGTGGGTGGGTTTGCAGCAGGGAACAAACACCTGGCATGAACTCGGTTGTCAGAAGTAGCCTCTATGACCACCAGTTCTGATCATCCAAGTGCATCTCTGATGGAGGATTGACATTACTCTTCCTTTCTTGAATGCTGAAACTTTCCAATCAGCTGGAGGTTTCTACATCATTTGTTGTTATTATTCAAGTGCCAAAAAGGGAGGGTGACCTCCAGCCTTTTCAGAACCTGATGCCATGCCATGAGGACAGTGGGATTAACATTTAGAACACAGTTCCTGGCTGCTTCACAGGACTAAATCACACCTGCTGTGGAGAGCTGGGCAAGTAAGCTGAAGGCTTGAGAGAACCTCACCTTCACACTCTTCCATGCAGATTGCTGTCTTTGCTATTGGCTTTCCTTGCACTTACTGGTTTGGTGTATGCCAATACATACAAGGGTGCAAACACAGGAGCTAAAACCCTACCCACAGCAGGCAGGTAGAATGAGGAGGCTGGCAGGTTTAAAACTAGCATTGATGTCTTAATAATCTCACTCAAAGGCACTGAAACAGGTGTTCAAGAGACTAGACAGGAAAGACTCAGCAAATGTAAACTTGAAAGGGGTCTCAGAGAGGCTGGGAGGACAGGATCTGGAGGGAAGTGGTGGCAGAGCACTGAGGCTCGGGCTGGAGCTAGTCTCCCATCAATATTAATGGCACAAAGCAATATGACCAGGTGCAAAGCATTAACCCTGTAATAAATAAGCTTGTCTTTGTTAATCAAATCTTGCTCAAGTGAGAGAATAAATAGTTAAAACTGTGTCAGAGAGCTCACAAATCTAACCTTGTCTAAGTAAAAGAACAGATAGCTGAAGCAAGGCCAGAGAGAACAGGTAGCAAAGCTAGGAGGCAACGCCAGGAATGTTAGGAAGCCTTGGAAAACCACAATATATGGGTCTCCCCCCACCGACTGTAAGAAGGCCACAGAAAGGACATCAGAGGAAGACTACGGCCTTCAGCCTCAGGACCACCAGAAGGCAGAAAAAGACCCCCTAGCAACATCCCGTGCAGACGCAGAGTACTCCCGGAAGTACCGGAACAAGAAGGGTATAAAACCAGAGAGATTAGAAGGGGTGGTCGCGAGCCGTTGGTGGAGCGGAGACTCCCCGGTCACCCAGTGCTGTTTTGCTTGCTGTCGCTTGCTTAATAAACCAAATTATCTTAAATGGCTTGGCTCCCATCAATTTATTTTGACTCTAACTTATAATAACCCCACAAGCTGACCCCAGCAGCAATTTTGGAGGGCCATGCAGGTTGGGCTCACCCTGCCAAGTCAGTGGATTGCTGTGCTGGTACCACATATGGAAAGCACCATTGAAGGTAGGATGCTGACATGTCTCTTCAGCTGGGAGGCAGTCATGTTAGTTCATGCAAGGGACTACCAGTGTGACCAAATATTCTCTCTAATACAAAAACTGTCCTCTTGTTTCTTTCACTTAACGGAGCAGGATTGTTCAGATCAGAACGATTTCTTTGGAAATGCAGGAGGACTTATTGGCTCAGCACACTAAACACCAATAGAACTGGGATAATGAGCCATTATTTATGCAGTGGAGTCAGTATGCTTTAATTTATTGCACTCAGTGTAATTACAGTTTTACCAGACTGACAGTAACACATCCTTTAATGATATACCCAAAGAAAGGATTTCTTTGAAAAAGAAAAATCCCGCAAGTGTTAGTCATAACTTAACTTTCTACTGGAAATTTTTAGGAAGGGAGACAGAAAATATAAATAATGTATTTAGTAAGAAAATACATCTGTTTGTTTGTTTGTTTGTTTGTTTGTTTGTGTAATCTTTGTAGTGTTTCCAACCTCCACATCACTCTGAAAGGTCACACAGTGAAATCTGCTGTTGCATTGTTCAGCCCTGACAGTGCTAGTTCTTGCTCTATAGCATGGGATCAAATAAGCTAGCACTTGCAGAGATGCTTTTGGAAAAGTAATTGATGATAAACATAGAAGCCCCATCAGACAACAAAACTTGCCTTATGGCAGCTTCACCAAGTCTCACATGTTTACCATGACCAGATCTCTCACATTTCTCAGGTTTTCAGATGACTTGTCTTTCCTGAGTTCTGTTCTGTCATCAAAGTGTCAGTCTCCTATTCAGCTGGTGTCTAATCCACTCTGCCTTCANTCAAGCTGTTTTTAATCCCCTCTCGCTTAAAAAAAAAAAAAAAAAAAAGTGAGACATCACTTGTTAATTTGATGCAACCTGTTATTTGTTTGGCATATTTCACCTATCAGGTGCCTCTGTGTTGACTAGCCTCTTCATCAATATTAAAATAAAGGCAATACCTTACCTGGCAGAAGAATGCATAAATGGCTAATGATGAGCTCTGCTCCAGCTACCTTCCAGGCATCCTCTCTGAATCAAAGCCTACCATCACCCTGAATAATTTTCATTGTGAGTGTGTCTTGCTCACGGCAGGGACAGCCTTCTGTACTACTAACTGCAAACAAACACAGAACCCTCAGTCCTCTCTATGAAGAGTTACAACTTTGAAATATTACCATCTGACTGTCTCTTTCTTTTAGGATGATGTTCAGAGGCCCCATCCAAAACCAAGACCCTGCTGTCCCAGCCACACAACAAAAACACAGGAACACAGAAAATCCAGTCACCTGTAAGATCTCTTACAATCACACTTGACTTCAGCTTGATTTTTTTTCCTGTGTATAGATTCAAATGAAGACCCATGGACTGGACAAACCATGTAGCTCAGTCCTGCCTGTAGATTTGCGCTGACCAGCAGCAGAGATCATCATCCCAGGCAGGAGCGTATCTCAGGAGATGCCACTTTTAGGTCTGACTGCAGTAACATATTAATCCTGAATGTGGTGGGAGTTCAAGTGCCATCATTCTGGATGGGTTGAACTTTCCTCCAGCACCTTTTCCCAGACCGAGCTGTTATTTTGTGGATCGCTGTTTGTGTTGGGCACTGGAGGCATCCACAGTGGTGCATGTGCCGAGTGCTCTCAGCCTCTGGGGCTATGACTGGCACAGAGCTGGAGGGGAGTTCTTGGCTCCTCACAGCAGCTCCAACAATAGCACCAAACACAAAGGACGGAGGGGAAAAGCATAGCTTCAGTGTGATGAAAAATAAAAACCCCACCAAGAACGAGGAAAGTATGCAGAAGTTTTTGATGCTGAATTATTTTGTGTGTTTAGAATTTTGCTGCCTGTTTTGCTACTCCTGTCCCACATGGGGCTGTGCACCCACAACCTACTTCTTGTTCCTTTTGCCATCAGAGCAACAATCTCTTTGCTCCTGTTTCTGTTTTCTTCAAATGAAAGTGTGTCCCCATGTTAAGCTCTGAAGTCACCTCTTGTTTCTGCCTGAGTGTGTTTGAGATCCATGTTGACTGTGTTAGTGAGGAAAAGTACCACTTGCTCATAACCAGGGGAACATGCCTGCATTTATTTACATTTGAAAACAAGCAAGCAAAAATTTGAATGACTTGTGGCTTTACAAACTTTTTATGAAACTATATAGCATTTATCCCAGCCAATCCTGGCATCGTTACTCCTACGTGCTTTGCTGCTGTGACTTGTCAAGCTTTTATCTCGGATTAGGTTGTTAACTCTTCAGGACTGAAGTGCTAACCTCCATGGTTCATTGTCATTCACTGGGTTACATACACCAGAACTATTTACAAAAATCTCCAGGAGTCCCCTTTCTTGTGTTGAAAGCAATTAGGGATTCAGAATTTGCTTTCTGGTCCTGTTCAGCCAGAATTCCCAGCTGTGCTGAACCTTCATGCCAGAAGGCATTAAATACATTAGCCTACTTGCAGAAAGGGATGCGAACAACAATGAAGCAGGAGAAACTAAATAAGCAGCCATGGAAAAGCTGCTTACAATACTCATTCAGCCCTATGAAGACTTTATTAAATTATTCCGTCAGCAGTGAAAAAAGAGCAAAAGGAATATTTGGGCCTATATTTTTTCCTGCTGCAAAGGCAATAAGCAGCAGATTGATCTAAAATCCCAGTGTGAGAGAGTTTCTCCAGGTGGAGCATGTTAGATTTCAGTGTTAACCCCTCAATGATGTCACCAAATATTTCTGAATCTGTAGTCCTCACCAGGTTTGCAGAACAGATTTTGGTACTATTTGGCAAGACACCAAAGCCAAAGTTACTGTCATGGTGTGACCAAATTCAAGTGGCTGACAGACCAGACATTAGCACCATCGAAACAAAAATTATAAAGGTCTGCTCACCAGGGTTTAAGTAGAAGTGACGTAAGAGTTTATTTGCTGGCAACAGAACCAGGACAGGTTGCACGTAGTGTTTCTCTCTGCCTAAATGACATGGATGTCAGTATAGCATCTATTGTGAGAGTCAGGAGATGGTTAATTACACCGAAGAAGTAAAAGGGGAGCACAATTCCAAACATCTTCCATAGAAAAATTGGCAGTCATAAAGAGGGAACATTTTTCTGACCAAGACCTGCAGTTAGAGCTGAATAGAGCACATTTGGTCTCTGGAATCTGCATGCACAGCAGGTGGTGGATGTATTTTTCCTTGGAGGATGCTTTAAAAGGCATTCCTCTCCCTCTATCATCTTCTTGTTCACATCCAGGCTACGATTTTGCAGTGTTGATTGCTCAGTGCGGAATGTAATTGACACAGTAGAGAGGGCTGCCACAGAGGAACTGCTGACTGTGCTTTGATGGGGTAGAGCTTGGAGAGCTTCAGGGAGAGCAAAGGTGGTCAGAGGTACAGAGGAATTTCCAGATAAAGAACTACTGAGTATGGGTGTCTTTCCATCTGAAAAGTAGGTGTCTGCAGAAGACAGGATGAAGGTCTCTAAACTCATGAGCAGAACTGGGTGGCTAAATAATGACACACTTTTCAGTTCTCAGCACGAGAACGATGATGCATTGAAGGAAAGAGGTAGGTGCCAGGCTCCGCAGCAGCAAAGTAGTAACTGTCTTTTTGCCTCATATGTGGGTTGGCTCCAGAGCACCTCTGCACAAGATATCATAGATGTTGAAAATTCTAGAGGTGAAGAGAGCTCAGTGCAGGAGTCAGAGGTCAGAAATATCATTGGGTCCAATCAGATTAGGAAAAATTCCTGGATTAGGAAATCCTTGAATATTAAAAAGTAGGAAACAAGGAGAGTATGTCAGGGAAATGTCATACATACTTGGCCTGGTCTTATTTATTTCCCTAAGCATTCATTTAGGACACATTGAGAGACCTGATGTCAGGCCAGACAGATCTTTTGTTTGATGCAGTAAGGTAGTCTTATGTTTTATGTACACTTGCGTGTATATGCATATAGAAAAGTCAGCAGAAATATTAGGTGTTCTTTTTTTCATGTGTGTATAGCATCTCTCTGCAAGTACTGCTAAATTACTTATACTCCAGATATATTGTCCCCAAATTTCAGCTGATATGTTAAAAGTCTGAGCCTCAGAAGGAGGACCTCTTCCCTTAGGGAAGTGGGTCAGACACGTACATTTACAGGAGTTAGATCAGTTTCATCCTCCAAGTTATTTACAGGTCTAAGAGATTCACAGCTCTACCAATACCTTCTGTTTTCAAATTATAACTTCCATTGGCATTCTGTCATTACCATTGAAGAAAAATACTGTGCCACATTCAGTCACGCCATCAAAATTCAATGAATTCAATGGAATTTTGAAATGAATTAATTTAGTAACTTGGACAGATGTTCTGATGAGATTAATTTATTGTAAAACTATATGTAAACGTATTTCCTATCTTGGAAAGCATATTGGCTTATACTGGCTTTTGAATAAATTCATTGTAAAGTAAAACAGGAACACAGAATTCTTCAAAGATGCTCTGAGAGCTAATCTTGTCTGCCTGTTCAGTAAAACTTCATGGAAATTCATAAGAATTACAGAATTATTTTCAAATCAGTCACAAGATATATGCTGCATACTTCTGTTTGTTCCTTATGCTTGGATTGCATTCAAGACCAGGAAAAAAAATCAAGAACTGATTTCTTTCTCAAAGTTGTGTGGTTTTTGTGGAGTGAGACAAAAAACAACCCAGTCACTTTCATTCTCTCCTCAAGTACAGCCCCTCAAGAGGAGAAAAATCAGACAGCCCTAATTACACAAATATACTCCTATTACCATTTTTTTTCCCCCAGAGGTCAATGTGATTTGTTTGGCTTCCCACATGGCTTTTTGAACTAAGTGTTTTCAAAAGGGTCTCAATGGATGCAAATAAATCTTTACCCTGTGGGTCACTAACTTGAACCAATGCAAATTTTATGCAGTGTCATGCTTGTGGACCAAAGCTTAAGATAGACTGTTTTACTCAGTCTCTTTTCAATGCTGAAGACTCTCTAACAAAAGTGAAATGAAGGTGAAACTTTTGCTGTGCCCAGAGAGTAATTTATCTCTAAGATGTTCTCACCAGCAGTTTCTGCTTTCACATTTAAGCACAGCATTTAGACCAGTTTGACTTTACAGACAGATCTCCTGGGACCTTTTGCAGTTTATTTTGGGGTGACAATCCACCTAACCATCTTGTCTGGACCCTGTATCCCGCATGCCATGCCAGTGCACTGAGCTGTGTGAAGGGGCATGTGCTTGGAAGGGGGAAGAGGGAAGGTCACTGCTCCTGTGCATTTATGTCCCACCTACACAAGCACATTTGAGACAAAGCTGTGTGGCTGCTCAGGGTCTAGAAAGGGCTCTGAGTCCCTGGTTGAAGACATCCATGACAGGCTGCTGGAGGTCTCTGAGTTTATCTCAGTCCCATGACAACAGCAGTAACAGCAGCACACTGATGCACAGAAGCGGTGCTTTAATCTGAACTTTCTTAATCCTGGTGTCAAGCACAGAGATAAATCTGAGAATTTTTAGTCCCTTGTTCAACCATAGACTCTATTAGGTAATGTTAGAAATCTGATAACTTCTTCTTGGGGTTTTTTGTTTGGTATGTTTTCTTTTTCATTCCCCAAATCAAAAACTCAGTTCCTCACATTCAACTTCAGAGTAAAGAACAGGTCCTCCTCTATACTTTGAACAGACAGGACTTGATCTTGAGGTGAGACATGGGCAGCAGAAACACAAATTACGAACATTTCTACTGCACTGCTCCTTTATTTCATAAGCCACGATTCCCTTGTCTCACAGATCCTGAGAGTGGGACTTATGTCACTTAGAATTAGACATTTAAATCGTGGCTGATCCCATTAGGTTAAATTTATAGTCAATGGGGAGAAGCAGTCTCTGGTAAGGTGAAGCAACTAGACTGTGATCTAGGGTTACATAAATCAGACATAAGGTTGCCATTTTCTCCTCACTAAATATAAAATATTCACTAGTTTTGACTGAAATACATCATTTTGGAAGCTACATTAGGGTCAATGAATTCCATTCTTCGATTGAAATTGTCTGGGATATACATTTTATAAGATATCAGAAAAACTTCTATTCCTCCCTCAGCTGGAGACACATCCCCAAGAGCAGATTTCTTCATAGTCCAAACCACCAAAAGCTAAACGGTAGATAGATTTGCCTATGTTCCTTTACTTTTATAGGTGGAATTAATAAACTGCCTTCTGCAGGAGATTTCTGCTTAGAGAGCACAAACCGATGCCATAGGATTCAGGTGGCAGATTAAAGTCCACAACAGCACGGAGCTGTTTTTGCACCCCCAAGGGAGGAAAATGATGCAGAAGAGCTGTGGCAGATGCAGCCTCAGGCAAGAAACGTGATGCTGTGAGTGACACCCTTTCCCCATCTGCCTGGAGAAAAGGAGTCTGTGCTTGTGAGTGAACCAGGAGCAAAGGGAAGCACTGAATTTCTCAAGAGGAAGACAGAAAGATGTGATGATTTCCTCTATTGGACAGAAATGCCAGCATAAATTTGGCTTTTTTTTTTTTGTTTTCTTTTGAGCCATATAGAAGACTGAGAGATCATTTTCTCACTGTAAATAACAGTGCTTAAGGCACAGACTTTCTAGTATCTGAAGGCATTAAAACTGAGATGTAAATGGGAATAAAGGAATATATCTAAAAACTAGTAAGACACAAAATAGCTGATAAACCACCCTATAATTTGCTCCATTTCATGGTGTGTGCTTCCTGTAATGAAGGCATCTATTGCTCACGTGGAAGGTCTGCCTGCTCCAAGAAAGGGGAACAAATAAAAATTGCATTTAAATAAGAAAAAAAAACTATTAAAAAAATTCATTTGGCCAAAGTCAGCTCTGGAGGAAAATGCCTTTGCCATGAGTAGATTGTTTTGGTCAGAAGCATCTAAATCTTAAAAGCTGCTGAAGTAAAGATGCTTATCTTGGCTGTCTTCCCACAAATTAAGAAGCTGGTTGCAGAGTCTATGTTAACATTATCAGACATTTGCTTCTCACTTGTGAATATCCCTTAATCACTTTCTCCAAAATGTGATTTTACGAAGATGTGAATTGATGAAGTTTCATGCTGAGTATTTACTTCTTGTGAGATCATTCAGGCATTTCTCAGGAGATGTGTTTGGGAAGCTCTGGCCTTGTAATTAGGATGAAAATAATTTGGCAATAGAAAGCAGAGAGATACTTTGTTAGCAGAAGAATGTATGAAAATTGCTCAACTGCTTTTGCTGCCTTTCCTTGCTATTGTTGAAACAAATAAATACCTCAGAAATTAGTTGTGTACCTAAAAGAAGCCCTACACACAAGTATGAAGTACTGTACATAGGTGGCATAGCAGTAGCATATTCTCTTTGAATTAGTCTTCCAAAAAAAGGCTCTCAAAACGCATGACCTTGTATTTGATCAGACTGTGGTAATTTTCCTGAATTAAAAAACACAGCTTCACTGCCATTTGAGATGTGATGCCTCTACCAGCATCTGGTGAGGCCAGAACTCCATTCTGCCTGCCATTCCCTTCAGTGTGCATACGTCTTTGAGTACATGTGCATATCATCTACAATTACTACATATTTTGTGATGTTAATTTTCTTTACCTTCTAGTCCTCCAAAAGAAGGAAAAGTGGTGGAAAGGAGTTATGGCTTTTGGGTGTGCTCTATGCTTTTCCACACTTGTCAGATGGAGCTATAAATCTGGAGGACCCAGAGAGAAAAACAGATGTCTCAGGCTGTTTTCTTTTACTGTCTTTTTTTATTGTCTTAATGTGTCAGCTTTAGTCAACAGGGCAAAAATTACTCTTAAAGTGAAAACAAGAGAATACTTTCATTCTTTGGGCTCAGCCAAAAGTCTTGAGGTGCCAGAAGAATTTCATAAAGAATACATCCTGTGTAATGGCTTCCATGAAACTCCACTTCACTCCATCCATCAGGATTAAACCAGATGTATGTTAAAACCAGCCTCCTGAATCAATCATGTCTGTGGGAAAAAAACCAAGCATTTACATGCAGATTAACAGCACCAGGAGCTGCGTAACAAAAAACCACTCTACCTTTCTGTTTGGGAGGGATTTAATTATCAGAGACTATCCTGCTCCCACAGAATTCAAGAGGAGTAGAAGAGGATGCCTTGGGCATCCATGGAATGAGACATATGAGAAAGAGAAGTGGTTTTGGGGGGTTTTGGGGGGTTCTGGCTGTATGGTAGCCAAGGAACACCACATATTCATGAAAAAGCCCAATATTGTTGACAGTTTCAGCTGGGTAGCACCCAGCTTTTCCTTTTAAATACCCACGTTTCTCCAAGTTTCTTAAGATCCACCACCTGCAGAGCAAGTAAATTTATTGCTCTAAAGGGCTGAGCAAACAATGGAAATCATTGTCTAAGGGCAACTTTTACTAATGACTTGATAAAGCAGTTTGAATTTTAGTTCACAGAATTTTACCAAATTATTAATGTTTTCAGGTTATGTTTTGAAGCAAAGCTATCATTCAAGGATATTTTCACTAAGTGGATCACTCTCTTTTTAAAGGAATTCTGTGCAAGAGTCTGAGGCACCAGTTTAGCTCTAGATATGATAATTAGCCATTTAATATCCATTGGCATTTTCTGGTGGCTATTAACTAGTGGCTACGAATCAAACCTGTCACTTCTTCACTGTCCTTCCCCTCTTCAAAATAACAAACCAATTTATCACCTCATTATACAAATTTTATGCCAGCATATCTTGTCTCAGTTCTCTGGAAATGCAGAATGAAGGTGAAGACACGCAATAGCATATAAATGTCTCAAAGTTTTAGGAATTCACAGGTTTCCTAGTCCCTTTCAGTACTGAAAGTGCCATTAATTCTAGGTGAGTGGTATTCTCTACTTTGACCTTGATTTCCCTTCACTCCTTAGCTCTTAAAATAGACAAAAATCAGAATATTCTCCTGGATCAGCCCAGAAATATTATGGCTTTTGCTATCTTGACTTCATAATTGCTACATCTTTCCAAATACTTTTCTGTATTGGTTAGAGAGAAGACCTTCTAGTCCTGCTTTTTCCTTTTAGATTGTCTCACAAAGAGCTTCTCTTTGTCCCTCTTCCCTCACTTTTATTCCTCTTTCTAAGTTCACATTTCTGTAAGTCTTGAAGACATTTCTGAGTAGCTACTAAAACTTTGTTGTTTTTGCCTTCCCCATAAAGTGTTCACCTCTGTTTCATAAACTTTTAACTTGGATTTTTAGTCTCATACCTCACACCTTGCCAGAATCTTTTACCTTGCACCTGTCCCAGGTGAAATGAGAGAGATAAAGCACTTGTGGCAAGAGTGACACAACTCCACTAGCTTCTAATACTAACAAGATAATAAATCTCTTAAAAAACCAACACTGTTCATGTGATTCTACTTTCAAAGAACATTTTCTTCCTCTCTTTATAAGGACAGTATTCCCAACCTGGATTTTGTTCCAAAGTCAGGGCACACTATTTTTTCTTCATATATTAGCAAATTCATGGAAGTTTCACCTTCAGAAAAGTTTGTTTGGGGAGTGAAAAAACTCCATAACTTCTATAAGAAACATGGAATCAGATATAGAGCTCTATATGTATAAGGAAAATGAGAAAATGTGTGTTTTATTGCTATCTCCCAGATATTCATAAACATATCTATATGATCTATAACAATATACCTATATCAATATGGATATACATTTACATTAAACTCTATCATCTTTATCAAATAAAAGTTTAGCTTTTGGACGAATTACTTGAGAGAAAATGAAAAGTTGTTGTTTGCATTATGCCCAAACATCCTGGTCCATTAAGGAAAAAAAGCTAGCAAACAGCTTTTGTTGATCTGCCTTTCAGAATTTATCGTGATGGATTTCAAGCACAAAGAATTCTTAGTTTCAATATCACGTATTATAAAGTATAAGACCCAAGCTTCATCTGAGTTGCTTAAACACATAATGATTTTAGAAGATTTAGGGCTTTTTTCAGTTGCTGTGACAGATGATAGGGTGGTGCTATGGCATAAAGGAAAAGAACACCAGTAGCATCAACTGCCTAAGGTTATTTGAGAAACACATTATTCCAGGAGGAGTTAGCACATGCAGCCTTCTGGCTGCCACACACATCTCTAAATCTGATTTACAAATCTGTGAGAAGACACCAGGGTAAGGCAACACCACCTTCACTTCAATTAATTCACTACAGATCAAATCCAACAACAGATCACCACAATATCCTGTGGGCTACAAAAAAATAATCTTAAAATACACTTCACAGCTGTGCAAGGTAAACCATTCTACTTCTACTCTAGCAACAATATTCATGGCAAAACATGAGTCATGACAGGCCTGAGAATTCACCGTGACATGTCAATCCATTATGATAACATGACACATATTATGGCTTGCAGATGAGTCAGATCATTGAAACAATTGAAATAATTTTTCCACATCTTTGATAAATTTGTCTTCACTTCTGATGCATTGACCGTATCTTGGGCACACCTTTAGGCACCAAAATAAATCCATTATTTTCTCACCTCTTCATGAACGATGTGGAGGATGCTAAATGGATTAGGGCCTAGTTTTGCTACACAGATGGACTGGAAACATGAACTTACTCAAAAAGAACTTTGCAGAACACATGCTGAATAGTTGGCTGCTGTAAGTGTCAGCAAGACATGAAAAGGCAAATCAGCTCAGATCAGGCAGATTGCAATACTTGGGCCAGGTTCTGTTCCTCACCAGAGGTCTCATTCCTTTGGAGCGCCATGAAAGGACAACCAACTGTGAGAGCATCTTAACCTAATAGTTCAGGGGCCAAGAGAAATTCTATCCAGCTTCATCCTTATTAAGAGGTAGAAGTGACAGATCCACAGTTTATCTTGTGTTCACAGGCAGATAAAAATAAGTTTTTACTCTAAATTTTATCTAATTTTCCTCATTACTCTTCTCCAAGGCAGCTTTCCTAGTTTATCTCTGTTCTACAAGCATATTAAATAGTAAATCAAATATTTTCATCACTTAGGAACTGAACAATTTGCAGCATATTTACTTTCAAGTAATAAAATCACAATGTAATACATTTATATCTCAAATAAAAAAAAAAAACGAGAAAAACATAGAAGCCTTGCTTTTGTCTATCGGCTTAAATATGAAAACCAAAACCCAAACAAAAACCCGAAAGCTGATTGCTAGCTTTTTTTACTTATGGGACTGGGGTGTTTGGGTGTAATACAAAGAAAAACTTTTCATTTTTCTCCATTAGTCCAAAAGCTAAATTTTTATTTGATAGAGATGAAGGTGATAGAGATGAATATAGATATATATCCATATTGATATAGGTATATTGCTATAGATCATATAGATATGTTTAGATATAGATAACGAGAGACAGAGATAAGAGAGATAAATTGCCCTTGTTAGGAAAAAATGATGTGGCACTGCCTGCTTTAGGCTTGCAGATACCCTGATATCATATCAATTTTGAAATTTAATGAGAGTGGAGGTACAAACACCTTTTTTGATTTCCCTGGGGGTAAGATCTGCCACCAGGACAATGAGAAGCTGGGCTGCAACTTGCACCAATGCCTTCAGTGCTTGGGTAGCACTCACAGTTTGACATCAGTACCCTCATTCTTTCTATTTGATTTCCAATTATAACCTCTTTTTCACTCAGCAGATGAAGGAAGATGGTTTCTCACACTGTGTCAGTGAGCCTTTACAGATAGATATGTCAGTCCTGGTTTGTAATTAACATTCGCTTAACTTATAAGACGAACTTATTTTACGAAGCAGTTTTAATATTTGCATAAAATTTGCATTTTTAATTTTGTCTTTTTTCCCCTTTTCCTAACCCTAAAAAGGAAAAAGCCTAAAAAGAAAAAATGTCTTCAGACTTTTAATGGTAAAAGAAAGCCTTGCATTTTGAGGGCTTTTTTTCTTTTCTACAACTTGTTGACTGAAGTTTTCAGCTGAAAGATGTTTCTCTTTCATTCTGTCTTCATCCTGCTCGTGACTAACAAGAACTGCCAGCACTAATTCAAAAATTGGAGGGGATTTGGAATTTTTCCTTCCTGAGGAATTCACAGATTTAGGGAAAGTTGTTTTGAACAATATAAAATGGAAAGATATTCTAAATGTCTTATGACATAAAATTACCATAATAATTCTCAAAATATGGAAACTATTCAATGATTGTTTAAATTTTAAAACTTTTCAGCTAAGATCTTATAACCAAGTAAAACAAATTTTGAAATTAAACTCAAAATGTTCACATAAGGCAAAACCAACAAACAAGTCATTACCAAGAGCTTTGTATTTCTTGTGTTTTCTCATGTATAATAAAATTCATAATAAAATTAGCTTGCTGTCATGGGTCTTATCACAGAAAAAGTGCCAAATAGTATAAAATGTTTTCCGCAAACAGAATCCTTAATTACTGCTAATGATGTTGATTAAATTTTGATATCTTATGAAGGAAAGAAGGTCACCAAAGGCTAGGCACCTCCTTGGCGGAGACTTGGCTTATTGCCTTTTCTTTCCTGACAACTGGAGTCCACCAAGCACTGCATGTGGGCAAGGCTGTTGGAAACCCAATGCATGACAACCACAGCTGGACAGCCAGAGCAAGAAAAATGGCTCTTTTCTCTCCACCTCTCCATCCCACACTTTTGGAGATTTAATCTTTAAATATAGCCTACCCTTGTTAATTTTCAGTAGTTGTCAGCTATGGGATTGAATTATCCAAATACAGAGTGTGGTTTACAAAGACAGGAAAAAGAGGAATGATCAAAGTGATGCAACCCAATGAGACACACAGACTAAACCGTCTCTTCTTGCACACTGAACACACCAGATAATGTCACACACTCTTTTAATTGCATCTTCCTAAGATCATAAACAGCAAAAATGATTAGGCAATACAAGTGGCATTAAAACCAATGACGAGCATCTGTTATGACTTAGTTCCCCTGGGGATCCTGGGGGAGATTCTGCAGCATTGAAAAAATCAGGGAAAGAGCATTACAGGCAGCGGCAACAGTCCCAGTATTAAATTAGAGCCTTGATCGATTGCTGTGTCCGACAGAGCCTTGTGAGGGTGTCACAAGCAGTTATGGCCCCAATGCTGCAACCCTTCTGGAAAAAGAGAGCTGCTAATTGCTCTGTGTACACTGTCAGAAGGCGCTTCCAGAAAATTCACAGTCATTTGCCAAATGGACTGTGGGATCCTTTTACCTCAAGCACATTAAGCAGAGGTTGGGCTGAAGCAGAATTGGATTGCAGGGTTTATAATGCACTCAGAGAGGATTTTTTGGTTTGGAAAATGACAGAAAGGCTTCTCTTTCTGAACGTAGGGACAGCTAATGAACTCTGGAGCCTTTAACCTTCATGTCGCAAACAGGCAGCAGTACAGTGTGCTACCCCTCCCACACATGGTGTATCATGTATGCAATGGCATATAGGATTCTTTAGGACCAAGATACCTAGGAGAAAGTTTAGACAGTTGTTTTGCTGCCGTGTTCCCAAGGAATTGTTTGTGTGTCTGCAGAGAGCACAGGAAAATCTGCAGAGGAAAACATGGGCTAGAACATAAATGTCTCTCGCTGCCCACTCCCTCTTTTGGCACTGGCACATCAGCTGGTTTAGAGCTGCGGTGTTTTCTTTTGACTGTGTGAAGTTCTGCTGTGGGAAAATCTGGGCCTAGGAGGTTGGAGTTCTTGCATGAAAAAGTTCTAAATGTTTTAAAACATTAAAAAAAGCGAATACTTCACACATGAAGGCCCTACCTCCTGATCTGGATAATTTTTTCAGTACAAAAGAAAAAAAAAGGATAGCTAATTGAAAATACTTGTCTCTTTAAACATGGTGAATGAGATGAAAGGTAATCTAATGATCTTCATCGTGAGATGTTGCATTTGAACCAGAGAACAGGAGGCAAAAAGCAAAGACAAATATTCAAATTTGAATGCAGAATAGTATCCTAAAACTTAATTTGTTTCAATAACTAGGGTATTTTTACCATCATAGGAAGCTGAATTAAAGTGAGTTCTTACAGTACAGAGGAGAGGAATTGAAAGTTTGAATGCAGCTCCAAACTGTTTTGATCACCCGAATCAGACCTGTAAGAGGAAATCTCTCAGAATCGGTCTCCATGGTTTAAATGTAAGAGTAGAAAGATGACAACCATTTAGTCTGCAACGTACTCTGTGGAGGAGCAGGCACTGAGAAACAGCAGTCAGCGGTTTTCTGCAAGTACTTCCAAGGCAGGGAACAATTTTGGATAATTGCCTATACTGCTGTAGCAATTCAGGCCATTCATAAGGCACCCATAGACCACACTTGCCCAGTTTGCTGAGAAGACAGACAGCCTGAAATGGGTGAAGGCACAGGTTTTTGAATGCAGCAGTGGAAGGATAGTGTGGGATAAGTACTACCAGGAAAATACTATTATCTCCCACAGAACCTTCCCAGCAGCAGCCTGGTGGAGAACATCAAACTCCGGTTTGGACCACAAACACCTACACAGGCCAATAGTGAGCACAGGGACGAAAGGGAAGGAGGAAGGGTGAGGGTAGTTCAAAGACAGATGCAGATGAGTTGGGACAGATGCAGACAGCGTTGTGGGAGGTATTTGGGGTATGGTAGTCAAGAGAGGGGGCAGGGGCACTAAGGCATATTCATATTTGTTCCCATCTTCAGCATGTACTTTGGGGACGACTGTCCAGCTATTCTTGGATTTGAGTAGGTCAGGGCTTAATAAGAGCCCCTAAGGAGCACTCAGAGTGCTCTGCCCTCTTTCTGGGAGGCTGAAGGGTTTGATGGTCTAATGCCACACACAGAACTTCACTTTCAAGCACTTGTTTCTTGTGTTTAGGCTGCAGCAAACTGTGTAAGGGCCTTGATTCCATTGCAGGAGACAGCTAACAGAGTTGGTTGAGTAAACAGATAGAACATAAATGTCTTATGAGAACGTAAAACTCAGTTCTATAAAATGATACATCAGTGTAACAATACCACACAAGACGCCTTCTTTTGTGGCAGAAAACCCAAGCAACATGAGACAGAGCATCTGCCACAGAATTAGTTGAAATCACTTTGTTTTCGCAGGTAAGTGCAAATAACACTTTGAACTCTATTATGAATTGACCCAGCATGCATGTGAAAGGAAAATTGCCTTGGACTGAGAACAGCAGAATAGCTTTTCCCTCTGTAACTAATGCAGCGGAATAATAGTGGGGGGAAAAAAAGTATTAATAAAGCTAAGAAAATTGAGGTTGAGGGACAACCGCATTGCTCTCTGCGGCTTCCTGAGAATGGGAAGTTGAGAAGGAGGTGCTAATCTCTTCTCCCTGGTGTCCAGGGATTCAACATGTGGGACTGGTTCAAAGCTGTTCCAGGAGAACTTTAGACTCAATATCAGGAAGCATTTCTTTACAAAGAAGGTGGTCAAACACTGGAATAGGCTTCCTACAGAGGTGGTCAGTATCCCAAGCCTGTCAGTGTTTAAGAGGCGTTTAAACAATGCCCTGAATAACATGTTTTAACTTCGGGTCAGCCCTTAAGTGCTCAGACAGTTGGAGTAAATGATTGTTGTAGGTCCATTCCAACTGAAAATATTCTATTTTATTCTATGCTATTCTATGATCCCACACAGCTTCTGTTGATGTTCTGCTTCTGATTCAGAAATAATTCAGGGTGACTATTCACTCAGTTCCACCTCTGGTTTCAGCTGGCACACAGCTATGGCCCATTGTGTGCTGGGACCATTGTCATTATGTCAAAGCAAGAGCAACGCATGGGACACGATGGACAGGAAAAGACAAAGGTCACGTAGCTGCTGTCACCTGCAGCCATCATCCTCGCCTGTTCAACGCCTGCCTGTTCCTTCAGAATCCTCTAACTTAAAGCAATGGTGTAGACCAAATGTGCGAGGTGAAAGCGATATATCAGCTCACTCGAGAAGCTTCGGAACCAGACCCAAGAGCAGCCAGAATGCTGAGATTTTCATGCTTCCAGGTGTAATACAGGGGACAGCCATACCTTGATGGAGGAGGAAGCGTGAGCACCTTCACCATCAGCCAGGTAACCATTTTGGTCATAGATGCAGGGGTTATGAATTACAAATTATGAAACATTCTGAATTAAGCAATGAATTAATGAATTTACATATTTGGCCATTGTTTGATGTGATTATTTTCTTTCCTAATAACTCATGAAAATTTAATTTATGGAGTACAGTGTCCTGTAAAATTGAGAGATCTAAATGGACTGTGACATTAGGCCATGTTAGGCCAAAGATGCAATGTGAAGGGACCACTTTTTCACTTAGGTTGATTAATATCATTAAATTCCATGGTAGCAATACAGGGAGAATACAGTGTTAGCAGGCCAGCTTCATATCATGTCTTAAATCGAATTCCTCTGCTTGAATCATATGCCACTAACTTTTTAGAGTTTATCTCCACAGAATTCCCCGTGACAAATGGGGAATACATTGTTAGAGAAAAGAAGAGAAAGACAGATGGGCTGAATATCTAGGCTCCAAGGAAATATTTTGCCAATGGCAAAACCTGTTGCTAGACACTACAGCCTTTGGAAAGTTGTGCTCCTTTAATGCTCCTGTAATTTTTTTCTGGAGCTTCCAATAAAGCTTCCAATATCTATCTTTCAAAAGCAAGTTTTCATGTCATGCTGCTTTTTCATTGGTGTCATTATTGACAGCTGCTTCAATTCCTTCATCTTCACTTTGGGAAGAAAGCAAAGCAAAGACGGAGTACAGAAAGGAGCACAGAGAGACAAGGCTAGAGGAGAAAAATAGAGAATAAGAAGGACCAGAACTAAAAAGGAGTAGAGAGAATACAATGGTAGGAAAAATAACATGAATATTAAGACATACAGACCAGTTAGATGAACACTTGGATAAAATGTCCATTAAAAATGCATTGAACATCTTGGAAGATTTGCCTCAAACTGTCTTAATAACAGGTCCTTTTTGCTTCTTCAGAAATTCCTGTGCCAACAGAGAGCAAAGGGATCCTTTCTCCTGTATGTTAGATTGGACTTTAGGGCTTCCTTTCCTGCACTCGCATAAGGGAAGACACTTCCCAAGCTTGAGATGGTCATGGCTGGGAAAGCAGTATCCTTCAATATGTTCAGAAGTTGCATGTTGATTTTTATCTTATTATTCTCTACTGAACTGAAAGCTAATAAAACCCAAAGATGAATTTTTAACTGAAATTGTACAACTACTTTGAAACACAGCGTGCTACTCATAGCATCCTTGCTGAACTCAAAAATCTGTTCACGCTTAATAAATTAAAGGCAAACGATGAAAACTCAGTGACTGGCATATATGTACTGCATCACATTTTTGGATGTATGCAACATTACAGTAAAAATAAATGAATACTCCACATAATGAACATGTAATCCCCCAGCACAAACTGCTGGGAAATCTAAGTCTTGAAAACTAGAAGGGTAGCTTCATAGGAAGACCCATCTGGATGAAGAAAGGTGTGGCTAGCAGCAGTGAAATCCATCTAAGAGAGTTGTAATTACACTCTCCCAGAAGGGATTCTTGCAATTTGAAACAGATTCAGGCAAAATTCCCTCATCAGGAGCAGTAAAATTCTCCCAGCACTCAGGCAGCCTCCTCTGCTGGCTCAGGCCCCCTCACCACTCAGCTCCATCTTGCCATGTCACCTCTCTCTAGTGGAAGCAGAGCCAACTACTCCCCCATGCTGCCCTCTCAACAAGGCATTTGTTTCAAGTATGTGTATCCCTTCAATGCCTGGCCACTGACACAAACTGCCAGAACCAAAGTAATGTTTGCAAAAACATTTCTCCAGCTGGTGTGCCACATTCCTCTGAACAGATCATGAGCAAACAAGAAAAACCCTCTTCAATTTTACTCACATATTGCAATTTTCTTTCTTGCGAAAAAAGTGTATCCATGGTCCTACCAAAAATATTTGCATGTTACCTATTTATTACACTCAGGACAACTTTAAATGTATGTGACATTCCTGACAAAAGAAATTTTCACTACAAACAAACCAAAACAAAGTTCTAATCAGTTCGCCACTATTGCAGCATTTAAATCTTTTCTCAGTCTTAGCACCATAAAATCGTGATCGTTTTTCTCTTATATCCTACTATCTCCAAAATGTAGGCAACCTTAGTTATAAGTCCATGCTTGAACTGAGGCAGGTGGAGTCAAGGGCCAGTAGAGTCAAGGGATTGCCTCATCAGAAAGCCCAGATGAGGGCTAGAGCAGATCTGCTGGAGCTGGTGGAGCAGCTGGAACTCTCTGTGGCAGTTTTGTCCAGGTGAAGCCCCAAGGAATGAATTTAGACACCTGGAATGGGAGCACAGACCATGCTTGACTGCAGACCTCACTATTAACATCAATTTCAGCTCTAAAGAGGAAAAGTGTCACCAGTCGTTTTGGTTTGGGGAATCACTTAAAATATTTATTTTCAGTTTATAATTGGTTTTGCTTAATTCTTTAGTGGAGAATTGCATCTAAAAGATTAGAACTTCTAAAGTGAAGGAAGATTAATTACCCATGGCACCTGTAATGTATTGTAAAAATATAATATCCATGGAGAAATCAAATTAATGAAAGATTAATGTTGTTACAGGCAGCTCAATTATATATCTACTTGCTCTTATTGAAGGTCTAGAAATATCTGAAATAAAAATCTAATGAGTCATTCATTAACTCTTTTAAAGACATGAGACTATAACCTATGTTGAAAACTCTATGTTCTTTATTTCAGATATTTGCTTTTTGCATATTTTAATGGTCAGGGTGACTTTGGAGGACAGAGGAAACCAAAATCTGTTTCTCCCACTTGTTTTTAAGACATCGAGAAGCTCAACAACTTTCTTGACACAGCTGGTAAGTTCTGTCTCCTGGTTTGGTAGTGTCTTGCTGCTGGAAGACCTTTGCTATCTAGTTTCTGCTCAGTTTATATTTTCACGATTCAGCAGAACACATCCCACCCTCCTAACTGGTGAAGAACTTGGTGTCCCTTCAGCTCACTACGCAGCTCCTCAGAGGCCCTGGGCTGTCTGCACGGGAGCAGAGAGCCCCAGCCCGTATTATGGGTGTTGCAACAGAATCAGGGGCCCCCAGCCAGGGCACATATCCCCTTGCACCCTGCATGATTCCAGAAGAAATAAAAGCTGTTACATCCCACTCCAAGGAGCAGATGAGATGTCAGTGATGGAACCAGACAGAGAGATCTGGAGGGTGGGGTGTGCTAGGGCAGTGGCTCTCACCTGACCTAACTTTCCTCACCCCCTTCCAGATGCGCACTCCCAGACCATCCCAGCCATACAGCAAAGAAGAAATGTCCAGATGACAATTTCTCTCACCTAGTCCGGATTACTATTTTAGACTGAGATAAACCTCTAGTCCTTTGATTTGAGGTGCCTGGCAGGCAGCAAAACCTCACACCACCATTCACTCCCTTCCCTCCCATGGGATGGGGAAGGGAATGAAAAAAAAAGGTAAAACTTGTGGATTGAGATAAAGGCAGTTTAATAGGACAAAAAGGGGTGGGAAAATAATAAAAATAATTATAAAAGAACATACAAAACAAATAATGCACAATGTAATTGCTCACTGCCTGCTGACTGATGCCCAGCCAGTTCCCAGGCAGTGGACTGGCACCCCTCAACCAGCTCCCACTGATTTTATTGATCATCATGATGTTATATGGCATGGAATATCCCTTTGGCCAGTTTGGGTCAGCTGTCCTGGCTGTGTCGCTTCTCAGCTTCTTGATCCCCCTGCCGCTCCCCCAGCTTCGCCTCTAGGATTACGAGAAGCTGAAAATATCCTCGATTTAGGGTCAGCACTGCACAGCAACAACTCAAACAGTGTGCTATCAACATTGTTCTCATCCACTACACCAGCTGCAAGGAAAAAATATTAACTTTATCCTAACCAAAACCAGAACACTGAGGTTTGCAATTTTTTATGTTCTTACACTACTTGATGTGTTACTGATGGAGACAGAACCAAAAGAACTACACCTTGGATCCAAAGAGATCTTGCAGGAAGAGGATATGGAAGTAGCAGAGAGAAGACGGACGAGAACAAAATTCAGGGTAATCAAAGTACATGACTAAGAGTCATTGTACAGTATATTTCAGCACGAAATGCATCCTTAAGTACCTTTTGCCCACATTCCAGCTGCAAGCTACGTTTCTCACTTCGTTTGCACAATGGGAAGCAAAAGAGCACATTTTTTAATTGCCTGTAATGCGCTTACTAAAAACCTATAAATTATTTGTAGACAAAACAAGGCATGGTGTTTATATTCTGATCTGTATTTCCTTTAGAGTCTCACAGTGCCAGCTCCTGATGTGTTTTCATGTCCACACCGGGCCATAAGCAGAGATTATTACCAACATGCAGCAAGCCCCAAGATATAAGGAATGGGATTCATAAAAATTTTATACAATACATTTTCTTAAACCTCTGGGCAAAATACTGTGTATTGTAAACAGACAAAGCTAGTGAAGTGCACCTCCTCCTGTGGCAGGGACTCTCAGTCAGCCTGCAGAGTGGCACGGCGCAGCAGCAGGGGATGATGTTTTGCTGCTTAGCCAAGGACACAGAAATAACCTCTGCTGTATTGGAAATCTCACTCCATTTTAAACATCTTTGTGGGTGAGATTAAAAGATTCAGCTGAGAAACGCACAATGCAGTAAACAGCATGAAAAGCCTTTGACTTCAGAGAAGGAATTCCTGAGTCAATGTGCCATGAACTGAACTGGCTGTTCCCAGGAGGGCAGGTTTTCAAGGAAAGGACTGCAGAACCTGTTCTCCTCATTTGTTCTAGTCTTGTTTGTTGAAATTGGTACAGGTTTACATGGTATTTTAGCAACTATCATCATGTATTTTGAACCTCTTGTAAGGTTTGGGGTAAGTTTGGGGTTTTTTGGTTGGTTTTTGTGTTTGTTTTATTTGTTGGTTTGTTTGGTTTTTGTTTGGTTGATTGGTAGGGGTTTTTTGTTTTACTTTCTTTTTTTTTTTTTTAATTATTGTTGCCTCATAATAGAGTTTTGGAAGAATACTGTGTTTAAGAAATATAGAATTTATAATGAAATTCCAGTATTTGGACCCTATTACACTGGGAAAGCCATAAAAATAGCATCTGGATTTTATTCCTCTCCTACAGCAGTTGTTGTCCAGTGTGATTGGTACAAACATATCAGGGAACCAGTATTGCTTCTTCCAAGCACCCGATAGGAAGGGTGCAAAAGGGAAGAAAATCAAACCCACAGAAGCTCTGGAGATGTAGACCCACTGCCCCAAACAGGTCTAATTTGTCCCAAATTCACCCAGCTCTTAGCCTTGGATTTTCTTTAGTGGTAAAAGTATTGGGGCTTTTTTCTGTGTTTTGCTACCCAATGAGTGAGTGCTTGTTGCTTGCTCCTCTGTTTGCCCTTTTGGGATGAATAAGCAGGAGGGCAATCTGAAGCTACTACAATCCTTTTGCAAATACATGTATGAAACTTCTTGTATTGCCTTCTCACAAACCAGTAGCAAGTGTGTTAAGAATCAGGTGGAGTATATCCCATCACCAAATGTTGCAGGCAGCTCACAGATGATGGATGAAAGGTCAGGCCCAAGCCTCATAATTCTGTTATGTTTTCCAAGATGTCATATGAATTAATCAGTCTCTTTATTGCAGGTCATTAATTCAATCTCAGAAAATGATGAACTGCACTTATTTAGAACATTTTTTGAATGGACAATGATGTTTATCACCTGCACTATTAACTTCCTTATGTTTGTTGAAAAACACTTGAATTCAGATCAATCATCTGAGTGAAACTTTACTTTCCAAAAAACCAATTTTTTTTTTCTATAAACTTATAAATTAAATTGTTTGGTGTAAAATTTGTCATCCTTGAATACATAATGAAAATACATGCTCTCTCCTTCCACTTCTGTAAAAATGAAGGTGTTAGCAAATTTATAACTGGATGGAAATTGACTGGAAAAATGTTACGGGATGTTCCGGAAGAGATTAGATTAGAGATTAGTTAATGAATATCTTACAATTTCATATGCAGAGAGAAATATAAACTTGGTGCTCTTTAATCAGGAAAGAACTTGAGTTTATCATAAGTAATGGCTGTTTAATATTCCTTACACATCACACAAATATAAACTGGGACCTGCATGTATCTATTTGTCTGTCTGCCAACCTATCTTCAGATGACAAAATGAGTGTAGGAGAGGACACCCACATTAACACTGCACACAAATGTCTGGGATCCCACTCAAATAGGGAAGGAATTCCGCTTGGTGGGATAGATCCTGCCAGTTAATCTATACAGTTATAAAAAGATAAGGAACTGATATAGCCTCACACCTTTCAGGGCACAGGCAGCACATCCAGATGCACCTCCTCGCAGTTTTGGTACCTGTTTGTCTTCCAGCAAGAGATGCTGAAGAGGACTTCAACAGGGACTTTTAGATTCTGGCTCAAGCAGATCCTCTCTGGAGATCGCTAAAGCTTTGGATCTTCCTGAAGGAACAGAGGTGCTGAGGGCTCCTCACCTGCTGAGCAGTGGTTTCTCCAGGCATCATAAAACTGCTGACCCTTTGCTACTTCTGGGGAGCTCCAGAAGCTGCTGAGCACAGACCCATGCTCTGCCTTTTCCCTTGCCATTGGGGATGTCAGGCTTTGAGTGCTGGCAGAGAACCCATGGAAAGGAAAAGCTGTTGATCTTTCAGGAGTGACACCTGGGTGGTAAATAGCAACCAAGTAGTGGACTCTGGACACTAGGTCTCATGTCTCCCTTGAGACAAAAACACAAGCTCCTATGGGCACATCCAGGAACTTTCTATTACTTTGGCTGCAGTGGAACAAACCTGGCTTTGTTATGTACTGCAGAGAACATTTTAGAGTGGAACCTGGCTTTAGAGGAGTTCATCAAAGTTATGAGGTAGAAAATTGGCATGCTTATTAATCATTTATAATTGTAAACATTCTCTTCCCTTGATGCAGTATTTCCCTGCTGCCTATAAAACTCCTCTCTGAGTCATTGTTATTCTAGATGTATCTCTCCCCTAACAAGAACTGCCCTGCATACTTTATTTATATGTCTTTTATGTTCCTTTTTAGTAGACAGTTTTCCAGCTGGTTTCTCAAGGGACCACGACATGTGTTTTGGCCTTGTGAAGTGGATGGAAATTGCAGGCAACAACAAGAAAATATCCCATGAACTGACCTAAGCAAAAGGAAGGGAAGATTTGTTCCAAATACCCATTGAAGAAATCAAACAACGTTTCTTCTTGCTTGAAGAAAGCGAATCAAGCTAGATATGAATATCTGTTCCCAAAGGGTGGCAGCTCTGACAGCCTCTGTGGCTCAGAGCTAGTGGAATGACCACGTCTTGCCCACCCAACAGAAGCTGCTGGATGTTCTGTCAGTTTGCATCCATCCTTGATTTACCAGTTACTGGTCCTGCACATTCTGCAGCAGCTTTATCATATCCTTCCTGGCAGCAATACAACAGCAGGCAGAGTAGCCCCAAGGCCATCCAAGCACCTCTCCTGGCTCTGGTGGGAAAGAGGACAGCTCAGGGCCAGTGTGGCAAACTCTGTGCTACAGGCATATCACTATGGCCTCTTGCAACCAGAAGAGCTCTGTGACCTGATGTTAGTACTCACAACAGGAGTTAGTACTCCTGGCTCTGCAAATGGACATTTGTATCCTCTTGGGTTACTCAAAGCCAGAAGATCAGAGCATTTCTGCAGTTCAAAATTTGTAAAACTTTCTTTTGGTGCTGAGACAGAAAACATTACTGCAGTGCAAGGTACTATTTTTCCTCTCTGTGGTTCTTGCCAGAAAGCATATAACTGTCAATAAAGAGCCGACACAGATTCATTACCTTGTTGTGAATACCTTGTGTATTCATTTTAATATAATTTTTGGCCTCCCTCTAACAAATCTGTCTGAACTTTACAATTTGAAATAATTACTGTGTACGCAGCATTACATTCAAGTAAATGTTCTTGCAGACTTTAACTTCTGCCAGAATAACAGCATATGAAAGGCCAAATCTGTTAGCACCTTGTTAAAAAATGTGTTTGGGGAAAGTAAATATAAAAGCTGACTGAAGCAATATTCTGAAGATTATTTATAATTATTCTCTAAAAAGAGGTAAAAGACCCCAAGGTCTTCCTGGAAATTCAACTGACACCATTTCAGCAAAAGGTGTTAAAGAATGGGTCCACTTTCAACTGGAGAGCTGGAATCTGGAGAATTGGCAACCTGTTTTTTACAGGGTTTTTTACAGGTTTTTTACATGAAACCATGCTTCCATTCTCTGTCCAAAATAAGGATGAGCTCCACAATTTTGCTATTACCCAGAGAAAAGGGAGTGAAGACACTCTGTAGGATTTAGAGGCTTAAAAATGCAATTTCTTGTGCAGAACAATTTGGAACATAATCTGATATCCAGCAGCAACAGGGTTGGTGTTGCCTGGCAAATAGTAATGGAAATGTAGTGAAGAAAACCTCCTTAGCTGAGATTTTCTTGAGCTACCAGCAGAAAGGTAAAATTACATGTGAAGAGCTAAAAGTTTTTCCTTCA
>VZRL01003987.1:530237-570178 GCA_013397895.1 Origma solitaria | reverse complement strand
AAAAAAAAGAAACCAAACCAACCCATGCTTTTTTTGTTTAGGAATAAGGGAAAAAGAGTATGTCCTGACAGTAGATCTATTTTTGCCAGTGACCTTCTATTTAATGGGTGTATTAGCCCTATATCCTCTTCAGCTTGTGCATAGACAAGCCCTAGGAAGAATTATTCAAGAAAGTTTAGCTGTTAAAAAATTTAAAAGAATAGGGAATATCAAAAGATGTGGTGCAGAATTGCGAGTAAAATTCACTGATCACAATTACAGCTTTGCTATCCCATTCATTTAGAAAACAAGCCATCTGTGGCTATTTTAAAAGAAATATCTGACAACTGATTTCCATTTTTGTATTTCCAAAATATTAGGATTCTGTCTTTAATAAAAATTAGCATCTTCATATATATTTTCCTGTTTTCTTCTCAGAAGAGAACTATAGTACCATTCCTTCATCTCAGAGATGCCTAGGCATGCAGATAGAAACAGTAACGTGGTAATAACTTGAACATCTCCTAAAGATTCATACTCATTTAAATATTGGAACAAAAAGCTCTGCTTCTACAGACAGTGGATTATGCGGGAATTATGTAAAATTCAGTATTTAAGCAGATAATTAGTCAGACTTTGTTGAAGGTTGGGGGGGGGCATTTTTGGGAGAATGGGAATGGGAATGGAATTTTTCCCATTCTGTCACTAGGCAACTAACGACGGGTACTTAAGAGCAACCTGCTCTTACAAAAGAGACAACGACTCTTGGTTGGGCGGGTATGGAAACAAGAGATTGGGGGATCTGATAAGGACACACTTGCTCGGAGCTCTGGGAGGAGAGAGCAGTGAACAGAAGCGGCTCTCTGCTTTTTTGGCTGTGACTGCAGGAAAAAAAAGCCTGGATTTGCACTAGGTTTTTCTCTACCTGCTGGGTGAGTTCTCGCTTTGAAAAAAAGGGGGCACAGGACTCCAATCCTCTCTTCCCCTCCGGGAGGGTGCGTTTCCCAGCTGCACTGCAGCGGAACGGGACCCCCGCCTGCTGCCACCCTGCGCCCTGCCTGCCACCACCCCGCGCCCTGCCTGCTGCCTCCCCGCACTNGTGCCATCTGCAGCTCCCCGGGAGTCATCGCACCTGCCCTGCTGGGCTGGGAGCCCAACAGCGCCCCTGCTGGCCGTGACCGTGACTGCACCAACCGGGAAAGCGCCTGGCAGCCCAGGGACATTTGCCGCCGAGTTTTTGGTTTCATTTACTGTGTTTTACCTTGTTTGCTGGTTTTTTTGTTACTGATTGTTTACCTTATTTTAGATACTAGTAAAGAACTCTTATTCCTTTTCCCATACCTTTGCCTGAGAGCCCTTGATTGCAAAGTTATAATAATTCGGAGGGAAGGGGGTTCACATTCTCTGTTCTAAGGAAGGTTCCCACCTTCCTTAGCAGACACTTGTCTATCAAACGAAGACAGACTTCCACTGCTTTTTTGTATAACTAGCATGTTTTTTTCAGTTACTTTTTCTCTGCGCCTGTATAATAATGCAGTGCCAGAATGTCATAGATCTTTACTTTCCGTTAAAGTCAGAGGCTCTGAATAGACAAAGTGTTCTCACCATCACTCAAAGTAACTTTTGTGCCTGATTAAATGTGTGATTCAAATTACTAACTGTTCAGATCCTAGGTTTCCCATCTAGTCACTAGACAGAGGTAAATACTTCCAAGGAACTAATTAGAGCAACTAAGTAAGCAGTGTGAGTGGTTGCTCAATGTCAATAGCTCAGTTAATGAAGAAAAATTGCTTTTGTAGAAGGAAGTTTCTGGACTGATTTATAAACAACATTAAATACTGCCACTTTGTAGTTACTTGTGATGTTAAGTGTTTGCACCTTGGCATATGCTATAAGTAAGGTCAAAGCAAGCTGATATACAGAAAAACACTCGGGGGGAGGAAATCTTGTCTGAAACTGTTTTAAACCACAGTATTAGAACTTATTCTGTTCATTATGAGAGCCAAGACTGCTTTATTAGTTGGACCCACAAATCACTAGCTGCAGGTATTTCAGAGAGCAAAAATTTGCAGTACTGCTTCAAAGTGAAAATACTGGATAACTTCATTTGTGAGTGCTTGGTAGCTTTCTCCTGGTTTGTTAATTAGGGAAAAGAACCTTTGAAGTGGATCTGAGTAAAATCAGAAATGTATTCCCCTTATGGAATGCACTGGCGGGTGCAGGGGTAAAAGATCAACAAAGCAAAACAGAGGTAGAGTATCTGATGGAGCACAGCCTGGTTAAAAACATTTGGGCAGGATGTAGCCTTCTGGATAATAGTGTGACCAGTTAAATTTCTGGGTTACAGTTCAAGTTTGAAATCAATCACGAAAGGGAGCTCGTAGATCACATGGGGTGAGGAGAGGAAATGAAAATACTGGGAGGAGCTGCTGATCCACCAGAAGGTTACATTGCCATCCAGAGGGACCTCAACAGGTTCGAAAAATGGACCAACAGGAACCTCATGAAACTCAGCAAATGGAAATTCAAAGCCCTGCACCATGTGGAGAGTAATCCCATGAAGCAGTACAGCCAGAGGGCTGTCTGACCAGAAACCAGCTCTACAGAAAAGGATCTGGGGGTTCTTGTGTTCAGCAAGTTGACTATGAGCCAGAAATGCACCCTCATGCTGAAAACAATCATCAGTATCCTGGGGTGCAGCAGGTAGAGCATTACCAGCAGGTTGAGGGAGGTGATCCTTCCTTCCTTCTCAGCCGTGGTGAGGCACATATCGAATACTGGGTCCAGGTCGGGGCTCCCCAGCACCTAGGAGACAGGGACATGCCAGACTGAATCCAGGGAAAATGTCATAACTTGAGGGAACTGGAGGACCTTTCATGAGTATAGAACTGGAATTGTTTAGCCTGAGAAGAGAAGGAATGAAGACATGTCTCTCAGTGATACCCAGATCAGATGTAGCAGGCATAAATTTAAACCCATGAAGTTTCATCTTAACATAAGAAAAAGAATTATTACCTGCTACCAAACACTGGCACAGGTTGCCCAGAGTGGTTTTGGAGTGTCCATCCCTGGAGCTATTCAGACCCCAACTGGACACAGTCCTCTAGCTGGCCCAGCATTAACATTGATGCTGGACTACTCAATATTTGGAGCGGTCCCTTACAGCCTCAACTACTCTGTGCACCATTTTGTCCCCCTTGTGATAAGGTGAGTTCAGAAAGATGCTCTTTTGAAGAGCATGTTGTCTCATTTAAAGTGACAGATGTGCTGGACACTATGTGCCAGTCTGTGTGAGATACCAGCTTCCATGAACCAGGTTTAAAAACAATACTGCAGATTAGAGATGTACTAGATGATCTAATAGAAGAAATTACTGCTAGCCACAAACATGGTCTAGCTCAGCTCTGCACAGTCACTATTCAAAATTAAATGATAGTTCTGCAGCAGGAGTTTTTTATTTGGGGATAAAGCTTTTTAATTGTTCCCTACCTATTCTTGTTTTTGTATGGCTGTTAATGTCTTTATAGACTGTCAAGTAGATGAGAGATGTTCTTTATTAGTAACAAAATGTATTACGAGAGATGTACATCTGCAAAGAGCCATGCTGGGAACTGGATGTCCTTCCTCAGCTGTAAAAGGAGAATTCCTTAAACTACAGTTTTTGGAGCATTACAGAAATAAATGGAAAGCTGAAATAAAAAGAGTAACTCATATGAAGAAGAGAGATAGACTGCACTGTTTTGGTTATGACAGTAACTTTTTATTTCTCAAACCAATGTGTGACTTGGTATTTTCTGAAATTGTTTACAAACCATTAGCGTGATATGTAGCTAAGGCAGCAAACCATTGCATTTAGGATTGTAAGAGAACCAGCACTATTACAGCAGAAGTGTTTTTCTTTTTGCACCTCCAACCCTTTGCACCACCTCCAGGAGGTGCAGCCATTGAACAATTTTAGCGATGGTGGGGGAGCTATGTGTGTTTAGTCTTGAAAAGGGAAGGCTTAGGGGCAGCCAACTGCTGTCATCAACTTCCAGCACTGAGGTTTCGAAGAAAATAGAACCAGGCTTTTCTCAGTATGCACAGCAGGAAGGCAGGAGGCAATGGTCTCAGGTTGAAGCAAAAGAAATTGCAAACAAATGTAAGAAAAATATGTCCCCTGCGAGGGTGGTGAAACACAAGTCTGGGCTGCCCAGAGGGCTGCAGGACCTTCAGCCTCAGAAATTCAAAACTCAGGCAGACAAGGTGCCAAACCGTCTGATCTAACTTTGAAGTGAGCTCTGCTTTGAGCAGGGAGTTGGACTAAATGATCCCCAAATGTCCCTTCCAATCTGAACAATTGGTTCTGCTATGCAATTTCAACTCAAATATTTCATATAGAACCCAATTTAATATAAATCTACTGGAGACATTAGAGGGATACAATTTATTTCCTTGTTCAATTTATCATGAAAGATACTGATCATATAAAAATTACAGACATAAAGAAAAAAGAAGAGAGAATAGCTGTAGTTGCATCTCTGTTCTCTGGGACATACATTTTAATGTTCTTTCTTTGTTCTTTTTCAAATGCAAGCTCCTGGTATTTAGACATTGTTATTTAAAACAACAATTTAGTGGGTTTTTTATTCAGTTGCTTTGTATCAAGACAAGACTATCAAGCCAAGAACTACTATTTACCTGAAATACATGTCAAGAGAAAGTGGTGTACTCTGTGTTCCTCACTTAGATATTTTTATCCCTTTCTTCAAGAGGCTATTGAAACTATAAGGTAAACATGTTGGATAATGAGAAAAGTAATGAATGGAAACAAGGCATTGAATCTGAAATTTCATGGGGAAAAATCCTTTGTAGTCTGGAGGCGCCTGGATACATCAAGGCTGGAGAAGTCACCTGGGAAGCAATGTTTCAAAAAACACCTCCTAGGTGGTAACCCTCTCACTTGAAATCAGAGGGAAGAAATGGCTTTTACAGACAAAACAGTCCTTTTTCTAAGATGAAAGATTGAAAGTACTTCCACTATGGCAGAGGAAAAAATGAATGCAGAATAATATAGTTACAGGATGTATTAGAAGATGAGATCAATAATATTAACTGAATTCCAGAGTCAGTCTGGTAAATGAGAGAAATACACTGAGAGGAAAAACACAAGAAGCTCCCAGAAGTCATGAACTTCACTTGACTCTGGTGAATATTTCTGTCAGTCTTTTAAGGTCTGTGGTAACTCTTGTGGAACCAAATGGAAAATTAAGCAGTGACTATTTGTTCCTGGCATTATTCAAAAACTAATAGTAATCTCCTCTGGTGTTTTATTATTGCTATAGATTAGGCTGTCTGTAGTACTAATTGAGCAGAGTCCTGCTGACTACAGAGAATATCAAAACAGTTTAACTGAATATCTGATTAATACAAAAAATAAATCTCCTTTTATGTGAAAGGTTTGCCTAACTTTTAAAATTAAAATTAAGAACTTGAATTTCATGCCTTGGAGTCTTTAATATCAAGAGTTGTTACTGCTTACAGATCCACCATGGGCAAACTGGAACAACATGAGGAAGGACTCATCTGAGGTGATTATTTTTTCTGTCAGTGATTTAAACCCTGTGAGCAGTAGGAGATATTCTTTCTAGTGCTTCTCCAAGGTATCCCAGTTTTCAAGGGAGTATGTGTCCAGCATATTCCTTAAACGATGGATGAAATTCTCAACCCCAGACCCATGGTCAGTCCAGTACTCAGCCATAGACCTGCCCTGCTCATTAGCTTGTCTGGCTTGAAGCTTGCTGGCAGATTGCACACAGAGAAGAGGGCACACTCACACAGCATATAGTTATGGACAAAGATTAATAAGAAAATGGGAGAGACTGTGGTGCTCAGGCACAGAGCCTGTCCAGGTGAACATATTGACCACCACCTAATTACACATTATTATCCTCTGGTTATTCCCATAACCCTTTTTTCCCCCACACTTGTCCCTTCCATGTTCACCTTGATGCTTCCTTTTAGTTCTTCCCCTGAATCCTATGTAATAAGTTTAAAACAGTCGCGCACCTTCCCTCAACTCATAATAAGATGGCTCTTTCCCATGAGACGTGATGCAATCTTGCTTTCCTTCTTACCTGAACAAAGTTGAGTCTGAACATCAGATTCTTCCAAGGTTGTATTTGAGTGGTTCATTAACTGGCCCATCAATCAACCTTTTCAAGTTTCTGTATCTGTGTGTTTGATTTATTTATTTTCCTGTTTCCTATCCTTGTCTTTAGTGCTGAATAGCCATTAACCAGTTATCCTTACAAGTAAACACTGAGACAGCAGTGTTAAGGATAAATGAGCTACAGACTGCCTAGTAGCTAATAGGCTTCCAGATTTCTCACAGCTAACCCAAAAGTGTACTTTGGGAGACAGTTTCTTGAAGAAGCTTACCTCCAACAGCTCCTTCTGGCTTGAACCCCAGATAAGGATGCTGAACACAGCAGGAGTCAGGATCTTCTGCCTTCAAGTGTGGCTGCACACCAAATTTTCTGAATTTTCTGAATACAGTTTTTGCAGGGCCCCAGTGATGACCTGGTTTGCAACAGGTACTTTGAGTGTGATTTGTCTCATGCAATTCACAAGGTTGGACACCTTGTGATAACTCATCACTAAGCTTCCTCCATAGTGAATAAAGACAGAGGTGCAAACCCAGAAGATGAGTCATTCCTCCTTTCCCATCCACCCACCTCAGGATGAAACAAAACCCCTTCTGGAGACACTTTTCTCTCTGTTGACTACAGAGGAGTCAAGGCAATCCAGCTTGTCTAATCACCTCCCTTGCCAATAGCATGGATGGGTCTGATGAGTTTCACCTCTGTGGGGAAGTGGGACTTACCTACACGATCCAGTATTTCTTTTGTGACTGCAATCAAACCTTCCATCTGTCTGTGCTTAATGGCCTCTCTGCAGCCCCTTTTTTTTTCCTCAAAGGACTGCCACACACAACGTTAGGCACAGTGAGGGACATCAGCAAAAAAAGTACATGCTTTCTCCTCCTTTCAAGATGTCACACAGCTGGTCAGCAACAGGTAAGGCAACCAACCGTTCAGTGTGCTCAAACCTACAGGAAGATTCCTGATTTCTACACAAATACTGCTGTTGTTGTTGGTATTATTATGCAAATAGTTGGTCTATTAATAATATATTTTCAACCTGGAAAATACACATATTTAAATGTCTTTAAAATCACCAAGTGAAAGACAAATGAAATGGAGAAAACAATATTCTGTAACATGTGGTGTACTTGCATCCCAGCAAATGGCACCTTACTCCTGGGAGCCTCCCATGCTCTGGTGTGTCAGTGCTTCAAGCTCCCTTTACAGTGGGTGGAATTCCACCAAGCTCTTCCATGAGGGGTGAGCACAAGCCAAAATAGCCTGAAAAGAGCCATGGTTGGGAAGTTGCTCCCCCCACATGTAACCATGAAGTTGAATATTGTTGGACATTCAGGGAGAAAGCTCCTAAAATGTTTGTTCTCTCCTCACAGGAAACGGAAAAAAAGAATATTAATTTTGTTTTCCTCATAAAATTTTGTGTACCTGATTATTGCTTAAAGTACTGAAGGGCATTGCTACACTAAAGACTCTATTTAGTTATGACCTGAGACATCACAAGCAGACACTTAGACACTTAAAGCACACTTAGACAAAAATGGACTGCAAAAGGTCAGGGTTAAGCCCTGTCATGGATGGAAGGGCAGAGGTAGGATCACCTGTGCTGGAGAAGCTGAGAGAAAATGTCAGTAAGGGAAATTTGGGAAGGATGAAGAAAGGGCAGTGGAGGCAGTAGTGGGAACTCCCTTTGTTAAGAGAAATGCTGAAACTGGTTGAAGGTTTATTGGGTTGAAAAAGACTGGAATTAGCTGGGTAAGAACAGTAGTATCAGAAGGAAAGCAGGGCAAGAAAGAAAGGGGTGGGACTTCAGCATAGAAGAGAAATATGACTCTTCAAGTAGCTAATGTCTGGAAGGAGTGATAAATGAAGAGACTGAAAACCTGAACCGAAGTGAGAAGGCAGAGGGAGAGAGCATGAGGAGCTGGGAGGCTGCACTGCCCACTGGCTGTTCACAGATGGGAGGAGTGGACAGGACTGCAATAGTTAGGTGTTTACACAGAGCATGTGCTCCCACATTATAAAAGCCCAGTTGTTCATCGTGATTGATCATTGATTCTTATTTTTGCTTCTTTTCCAATACTGTAATCAAACAAGATGAGTTTTTATCACCCCTCCCCCCAAAAAATACAAAAATATAGAACCTTCTGAACAGGTTCCATGAATTTGGCATAAATTTGTTGTTGCTGAGAAGAACATTTTCTTTTTCTTCTGGGATTTAATTGTTCATTTTTTAATCTGTTTATTTGTTTTATTTTGTTCATATTTCTTAGGCTTCCAATACAAGCCTAAGAAATCTGTTTGTTATTCATAAGATAAATCTCATTGCAGTTTCCTTCTGCTAGACTGGGTAAAGCCTAACGTTGGTAGAAGGCAGGTTTTGAGCAGACCCTGTTGTTTTATAACTCTCAAGTAAAGCTTGAGAGCTTTGATGTTTCCTACACCACTTGAACTTTTTCTTTTGTGGATGCTATTTCTAAATGCTCATTTTATTTTATTTTTTTTTTAGGTATAGTTCCAAGGGAAAGAAACTGCCATTTATAGAAGTGGAAGCAAATGGGATTTCGGAGATCACTGTCATATAAATTTTTGTATGTGCACTCCTCATGGCTAAAGCTGCTTGTTACACCCTTGTTGGGACCCTGAGAGAGCTCTTAGTACCAGCTTTTGGAAAAGATCAGCTCTCTGTTTACTGTGCTGAGCACTGTCCTATACTGTACAAAATCCACCAGGGAAAACTGGATATTCAGCTCCAATTTCTGTCAGAGCTGCAGACACCAACACAAACCAATTATGCTTGCAGACATCCTCCTTACAAAAGGTGCACACGCCTTGTCAGGCTAAAGGAGCCTTGGCTGAGCATTTTGGGAATTCAGCCCTTCTGCTGTCAAATATTATTCCATCTCACATCAAATGCACCACTTCTGGCAGGGCAGTTCATGTGCCTGAGCTTAAAACTAGCTCTACAAATGTTTCAGCAATTTAAATTTGACAGCACAATGTCCCTATACAGTGAGCACCTCTGTCTAGAAACAGACGTTCAGAGAAGGTGAATTCAATTCATCCAGAGCTCCTCTTTCTTTGAAGAAAATACCTGTGCTCCTTAAGACTTCTACCAAATGTAGGGTGTGAGTCTCACATTTCATGGGTGCCATCAGCTGCTTTGCTAGCATTCCTCTGAACTCCAGGGAAGCAGGACTTTATTTTAATTCCTCAAACAGCAGAAAGTCACTGGGAGGTTCTGAGATCTGCTTCCCATGTGACTTTCTTCACAGGAGAGGTGCTCCATCCCTCTGATCAACTTGATGGCCTCCTCCAGACTCGCTCCAACAGGGGTATGTCCTTCCTGTGCCAGGGACCCCAGAGCTGAATGCACTACTTTAGGTGAAGTTTCATGAGGGCAGAGTAGAGAGGTGGAAACCCCTCCCTGGCCCTGTTGGCCACGGTGCTTTGGATGCAGCCCAGGACACATTTGGCTTTCTGGGCTGCGAGTACACAGTGCTGGCTCATGCCCAGGCTCTCATCCACCAGCACCCCCAAGTCCTCCTCGGCAGGGCTGCTCTCACTCTGCTCATCCCCAGCCTGTGTTGGAACTGGGGATTCCCTGGTTCAGGCGCAATACATTTCCCTTGCTCTTATTAAAGAGAGCCCCATGGGCCCATTTCTCGAGCTTGTCCAGGTCCTTCTGGATGGCGCCGCATCCTTCAGGTGTGTCAGCTGTGCCACCCAGCTTGGTGTCATCGACATATCTGACATCAGCATATCTGTCTGCAGGTAATGCCTGTACGGCAAAGCCAATTGCAGATGAGCCCCATGCATCACTGAGAAATAAAGCAAACTGGCTTAGCCACAGCACTGAAATGTTGCAGGGTGTCATGGAGTGTGCAGACCCTGCAAGCATTCATTTTGGGTCTGTGCTACTTAATTTCCGCCATTTCAGAGGCAATTATTTTTTTTTTCATAAATCCTCTCTCAGTTAGTCAGTGAGATAAGTCTAGTCCTTCCAGAATACTGAGCTCAGCAACACTCAGAATATTGGAAAACCAAGAAATATAGCACTGCAGTGCACAGCCACAGTGCCTTTACTCTGCTTCCTTCCTGTCCCATTAAGGCCAGCTATATCCAGTGACAAGGTTTTGAAAGCATTTTATGGGTTTACAGATGGGAAATATAGCTATGATGTAATACACACAAGATGGTTTAGCATGTGGTTTAGCACAGGAAGACTTTTTTGAAAGGCTAAAAGGTTGAGCATAAGGCAAACAGAGGTAGATCCTGCTCAACTCTGTGCAAAGGAAAGCATAAATATGTCTTCTATGGATATACTGAGTGTGGAGGCCAGGTTAGGCTCATAGCAATGTTTAGCGATGTGCTTTTATTTCTGGGACATTAAATGTTTGAACTGTTCTTAAAACAAACACCACAAAGGGACATACACTCTCACAGCACAACCTTATTGCTGCATTAAAACATTTTGTTGTTGAATTTCTTAGAACCATTTGTTTCTAGACAAGAGTAATATTTTCCTGAAGGGATGAATGCGTACATGCACAGATATTCTAGTGCAAAGATCTGAGATACTACACTAGCAGGGTAATTGTAAAACATACTCATGGGCTGTCTTCTCCTACGTTTTGTTACTGTGAGATAAATAGCAGAAGGAAATAGAGTAATGTTATTAAACAACACATTAAACTGTGTTGTTAACTAGTCCTTAGAGCATCCAAGGATATATGTTTTTGCAGTTATTTATATCATATAAGAAAAATCCCAACTCACTGACTGCAGAAAAAGTTGCTTCAAATTACCTGGCACTTAAAACTTTTGAACTGGAGCCATGATTTCAGCATTGTCAGACAAGTTACTGGCTTCTCCACTCTTTCTAGCTCCACTGCCTTTTGTTCTGTCAGAGAGCATCCTGCCTGCAGGTGCAGGAGGCTCTGAGCCTGTGCAGCCTCAGGGGTGGTGAATGGCAAAGGCTGGCACCCGCTCTTCCTGCTGACACCCATCGTTCATCGTTCCCCCTGCCCTGCCACCTGCATCATTAATGTACCTTCCAGTATCTTTGAAGAAATAAAGAAGAGCAGAGGTATTGAATGTGCATAAATATTCATGTATTTATACAAATTCAGCTGTTACATGGGGGGATCCTGCTCCTTTTGGAGGCCTGGGAGTGGTGGGGAATACTGCATGCATCTGAAGATGTCCAAGACTGGGGGTGCCCGTGTGCACCTCCTCCTTTTTCTCATCAACAGGCACCAACTTTTTCCTTGGTTTCCTGGAGCAATGGGAAACAGTGAAATGGGAAGCCTTCAGGTAGGAATAGACATGCATTGCAGGTAGTTTGTTTGGAGGGGGAGCCTGATGAAAGCACCAGGAAGGGAGGGCAGCTGTAGAAAAGTCAGCCAGCAGAAGACTCTGGGTTCACTGCAGTCTGCTTTAAGGCAGGATTGAATTTACCTTCGCCACCCCCAAGCACATACTTTAACTAACACATTCCTTAAAAACTATAGAGCAGGACTTTCTGTAGCTTCTCTTGTTAGCTGGTGCCCAATTCCTCACCATCCTGCTTGAAGGTTTTTTCAAATTCTTATCTTAAATCTTCTTTCTGAATGGTGAGTAGATTTCCACAATGCTGGAAAGGAGAACACTGGAGCATAGCTTTCCCTTTTCAGCAGATTGTAACATCATTGTGTCCTATTTTCTCAGTAATCAGTCTGTTCATATTCCCATTTTCCAGAAAACATACTTTTCTCTTTCCCACATAAATTACTTGTGTAAACCTCTTCACATTATTGGAAGTCTCTTCTGGACTCCCTCATTTCCCTATAATTCTATTAGATAACACCCTTCAGATGTCATGTACTGTGTATGACTCCAAAAAGTCAGTGATCTCCACTTGAGAATTCTACAGTTATAAATGTGATCCCAACTTATTATTTTTTAAAAAATATTTTCCTGAAAGAAAGGTTTGGTTTTTTTCATCATTTCATCCTATAACTCCATGTGGGTCCTTTCTGAAGTACTGACACTCAGCCAGATATGTCCCATCATATATGGAAGCCTTCTGCCTAAATGTAGCATTTTTTACTCAACTTTGTTGAGTTTCATTTCACTGAGAACCATTTTACATTCCTGTCCTTCCTTGCAATTTCTCTTTACTCATGTTGGTGTCATTCCCAAATCTGATGCTCATGTGTTCTGTTCCATCATCTCAGCTATTAAACACAATTTTGAAACTGCTAATAACTCTGACCCCTGTACAACCACACTCCAATGCCCTTGGAGAATAAGAGAGAATCTTTGATTAACTCTTGTGAAGAGGACTCCATCACATTGCCATACACCCACTTTTAATGTTTGCATCTGCAGGATATTTGTCTACTGCAGTTATAAGAACTTCACTAAAACCAGAATGAATCATACCAACCCTCTAAAGTCACAAGGCTGGCTACCCTGCCAAAGAAAAGAAGTGGGCTGGTTTGGTGGGATGCATTATTTACAGGTCTATGCTGGCTGGTTTTATTCCCTCTTATTCTCTAGATCCATTCTTTCAGTGGATCGAATTTGAACTGATGGTATGTGATTTCGTGGTTTCATTTTTTTCTGCTTTTTAAAGGTAAGTCTGTTTCTTTCCCTCTTACAGTCCTCTTCATCAAACAGCTTGAATACATCTCTTGTAAAAACTCTTTTTCTTTTCTTTCCTGTTCCTCTATCACCACCTTAGATGAAAGTTAGTAATTCAGTGATTGCAGTTAACTCTTTTTATGCCAAGAAAGCACACAATATCCCTGTATTTTTGCATGAATTAATTTGCTTTTTCCCTTTTGAGGTGGTAGATCTAAACTTGCCCTTAATCCAGTCAGCACATCTCTTTCTTGGTTCCCTTAATTTTGTTGTAGTCTTCACATCACTTTTAACCTTATTTTTTTTGATTTAAAGTCTGCTCCTTTTTCCCCATATTTTTCAGAATATTTATTTGATTTTCAACTCCCTAAAGAACTTCTAGGATAATTCCATTGGTCTAATTCTCTTATTTTTTCCATTTGCAATAGCCCAGCTTCCCACTTTGCTTTTCACAAAATCTCCTTTAATAGTTGTCAGTCTTTGACACATTTTTGTGTTTAAAAGTGTTGACTTTGTCTAGAAATTCTTCCCACCAATTTCCTCATTTCTTAGTTTACTTTCTTTCACTCCATAACTAATTCTGCCACTTTTTCCTTGCCAATTCCTTAGACTAATGAATTTTATTATGCAAAATCACTTTAATGGAAATTCTCTTCCACTCTTCAGAAATTCTCATCTATTCTAAATTCCTCCCACTCAAAACCAAACTGAACCAACTAAAAACCTGAGATCCTCCCCTGGCAGCAGACTCTGCCTTACAGCCATTTTTTAGTTAGATATCTGCCCATGGCAGTGGAGGTTGGACTAGGTGGTCTTCGAAGGTGTCCCTTCCAGCCCTGGAATTAGCCTGTGATCCTGACAAGACTGACTAGGACAAGCAGTGGACCCTGTTTCTGACAAAAGGTGTCCACAAGCCTTTTTCCTTCTCTTTTAAATAACCTACACAGTCTCAGAGATCAGATATGGTGTTAAATACAAATGTTACAATTCATTATTTTTTAATATCTCTTTCAAATACTGAGAATACCCAGAAAACATTAATCTGGACTGGAAAGAGCACTCTGGGATAGTCACAAGGAAATGACTTATATATAAACTGAATGGTCTCCATCTCAAAAAAAATTTTAATTAATAAATTGCTCCAAAACTTGATTTCTCATTTCCACATTGTACTAAACTGATACAGTTTTAAAGTGCTTAATATCTATTTTTTTGCCTTTCAGGAGAGAGTGTTCTAGGTAGGATAAAGACATGTATTGATTGACTTTTACAATCACATATTCGTTATTTTAGCTCATTGCATGGGATTAAAAAGTGTTGATATGGTCTGATTGCAGCATATGTCCTTTCAAAAGTGGTGAGGTTGTGCTATTTTAAAAAACATACACACAGAGATAGGAACTGTGCTCACACCTGCAACTTCAATAGCTTTGAAAAATAATCAAGCCTTTAAGTTTCTCTTGTTTAGAAAGAAAATAGCTCAATGATTTATTAAAAAAAAATCCCACACAACATTTTAACAACTTCTTCTGCAGGTAAGTACAACATTCTATCCTCTCACAGTTTATTTCCGCTGTGATACCAATTTCTTTTACTTTCAGCTTTTACTGAGACACATTGGTCTCTACTAAGCCTTTGTGATGCCTGTGATTGAGCTGCTGCTTATGCATTCCTTTCAGCTCTCAGATATCTCACACATCTGCCAGCTGCAGGAATTGATACCAGAATCTCTGAAAATGCAATGGAAAACAGTTATGCAGCCTTGCACAGAACACAAGTCTTCAGTGTTCCCTCTCTCAGTCCCAGGTTTCTCAAAGTGTTCTCAAAGTTTCAGAAACATGTGGACTGAAGTCCAATACTTTTTAGCCACTAGCATCTTTAAATGCCTACTGCCGTTGTTGGAAATGTGTTTCTTTAGGAAGGTGATATGTCATTTGTGAATGTCATTTGAGTTGATCTTAACAGCATGAAACTCACCTTTCTAAGAGTACAATATTTTCTAAATTACTACAATAGACTTTGAAAACTACTGTGCAAAAACATTCTGGCTTCTCCACTGAGTTGCAGGCTGTTGGGCAAATCAGATCCTGGACTATTCAGAAACAGAGGTCTCTTTTTGTTCCCATTCATCCCTGCACCCTCACCTGCCTTCAGGGAGAGATCATGTTTTCCCTTGAACCTCCCAAGTGACCTGCCACCTCTCTGGGGCCTTCTAGATGCTTTTGTGCTCTTGCTCATTGTGTTCCTTTCTTTTTGGTTGTACTCTTTTCCATACTATCGTTTTTGATGTTTCATATAAAAAGAAGGAATATTATTTCATTTCTAAGAACGAAACATTCTCTGCAGGCCAGAAGCCACGGTTCTGCACTGGTGTTAATAACAAGCCTTTTTAGTTGTTATCTTTTTCTGTCTTACACTGAAAGACACTAGAAGGGAAAGCATATAAAGGAAGGAGAGGTTCACATGTCTAATTCTGCCAGAAGGCTGACAGTAAGTCTCAAACAACCTCTGTCCTAGGGAGAAGCTTTCATGTCAACACCAGCCCACAGAAAGCTGCTCGCCATTTCTCAGCCTGTCCTGCTTGCCTCCCTGCGTCATCTACCCACAGCCTTGTCAGCGTCCCGTTGTTACCCACCTTGAGGCATCCTCTCTCTCCCATGTCTTCTGACCCAAACTGCTAGTCCTCCAGTTCTCTCCTGGTCAGCCTCAGTGTGTCTCCGTTGCTCCCCGCTCTTTCCTTGTGAAGACACTCCTTTAATGATATGCACATTCCTTATCCAATACACCTCCTCACCCCACTCCACAGATCTCTTTCCCCCTCAGTGTTTCTGACTCCCTGCTGCCAACTCTCCAGTCCTAGGGCTGCTGCTTCTACACAGCTCTGTTTTACAGACTTATCACTGTGCTACCTGTATTTTATTTTATATATTTTCTTTTTCACTGTAAAGTGTTTTGTCTGAGAGAAAAGACAGAATATAAATTCTTGGTTAGTCTATACAGGATTAGTCCATTAGCAATATAACAATACTGCATCTCATGTCAGAGGTTGAGTCTCAGATGTCCCCTTGAACTCTTCCTCACTTCATTTAGAGTCTTCAGGGAAACTGGAGTTGTGTATAGAGTTTGAAGCTTTGCATTTTAACACTTTCTCATTCTTAATTCCAATGCTCTTGGAGACAGCAATGAAGAGAAAGAAATGCACAACTGCCAAGAACATGCTAATTGCATGCACTTCTCTATCTGCAGTGAAGTCGCCATGGTATTAAATACACTAATAAAAATCCCAGTGGGTGAGTTATCTTTTCGCCAAAGAAACTGGCAAATAATACATTCCTTCAAGGCTCATGATTATGGAATTTAGGGGTAATAATCCCCCATTTCCCAGGATTTCCTTTTTGCCAAGGCTCTCATTGCTGGCCCAGCAAGAGGGTCTGATGGAGGATATCTCCTCTAGGAGCAATGAAGACCTCCTATTTGCAACCCTCTCTAGCTGCATAAGGGTCGTTTTGAACTCCTTGGGGAATAGGCTGAAAGAAATGTGGAATCTGCTACTCTTAACATGGCTGTGGTAAGCTTTCACTTTGAAAGAAAGTTGAGCTGTTTTTCTGGTTATAACAAGGATAAATAACTGTGAGGGTTGCTCTGTGCGTCATAGGGATACAAAACTTATTATCAAGAGATCACGAGTAACTCATATTAATTCTGGTAAAAGGTTTCCAGCGCTCAGGCATGGTTAAAAAGGCAGCCGGGTGTTAGGGGAGCATTTCTCTCAGGAGAAGGAGTATCAGCTTCAGAGCATTTATTGCAGTCACTTGCAGTGTCCCCTCACTGGCACTGGCGTGGCTACAGCCTTCAGTGCAACAGATGGCAGAAGCATTTGCAGCCCAGTGCAGTGCTTTCCTGAGGCTGTTGGAAGAGACCCTGTTCCAGCTATCACATGCAGAATAGGAAATTCATTGCCAGCGTGGAAAAGGAGTGGAGCACATCTCCAGGAATGCTGGCAGCCAGAACAAGGTGGCATGAGGTGTCCATTGAAGCATGAGTGTGAAGAGAGCAACAAATGGAGAAGTTAAAGCAACATCACAAAAGCTGGGGCTGTAATCTTGTGCAAGAAACCCACATTGACTTTCCAAATTTTGAAATGTATGAAAAATGGGCAGAAAAAAGAAAGTAGAAGATTGCTGCTCAGTGTTATCCAGTGTTTTTAATTCTGTTTTTAGATTAACCTCCTATGATTTTGATCTCTGAGCTATGGTTTTTTAAGTTGTGAGAGCTGATGCTCTGAGGCTGTTTTTAGGTTAGCAGCAAGGTCCCAGGCAAACACAGCTGCACATGCATTGGAGATGGAAAGCAGGAGTGAAATATCCAGTGGTCTGAGTTGAGAGGTACAATTGCTGTATGAACAACAGAAGAACACCATTGGCTTCCACAGTTTTTTCTTTTACATCCTTTGCATGCCTCTATGGAAATGTAGTACTAATCAGTCTTCATAGATTGAGAAGAGTTAGGTCGTTAAAAAAACTTCATTGCAAGAAAGTTAGAATTACCAGAGAAGTCTACGTGTGTTTGATCAGCAGATCCGAAGAAACATGAATATAAATTTTATCTTCTTCATCACCTTTAAAAATCCCAGCCAATAGGAAGATGCTGAAGAGAGCCCAGCATCTTGCTATTAGAGACAGATGGTTAGAAGACCCTGTGTCCTGTCAACAACGTCATCATCTTCTGTGTAAGACAGCCAGTCCAGCTGGAGCAGTTGCCTCCAATTAAAGTGGATAGAAGAGCAGCATCTCACAATTGGAAAATGCCTCATTTAACCAGGCTCAGACAGGAGGTTGTTAATGTGATGAAAATATATGTGTTTATGTTCAGGCATTTGAAAATTACCTACACCTTCTCAATCTTCAATAAGGAAATCAGTGCAAAATCCCTACGATTTACAAGGGGGAAAAAAGAAAAAAAAGAAGTGGTTTTACTGCATATAACACAAAATAACAATTACCTAAGCGTTGATTTTGTTTAATTGCATACAGCCTGATTTGAAATATTAAATCCTCACAGGCTTGATTTGAAATTGCAACAGATGCACGTGATAACGTGGTAAAAATGGACCACAGTTACCTTAGCAAATAATTAACTGTAGATTCTGTTATGAATAAATTTACAAGGATAACTGGATTAGAAAACCTCTGCACTAAAAGTTAAAGCACATATGCTTGAATATAATTGAGACACCTGCATGTTACACTAATGTATTTTTTTTGCTTTCAGATAAGTAATTTGTGCAAAGTGTTGTACCATAATATTGCTAGATCACAAAGTCAAGTTCTAAGCTTAAATGGACCTTGGGCAGAATGTCAACAGAAATGACATCAGGAGAGCTTGATTACTGTCCTTAAAATGCAATATTTCACAACTCTGACAAATGAACTGCCACTGTACACAAAGTCAAGTATTACATTGACTTAGTGTGATAGATTTTATCCTGTGGGGGAAAATAATTGGATTTCCATAAACCTTAAAGAAGGAAGAGATGCTGGATTTATATAAATCTCTTGAGGTTGTTAAAGACACACCGAGTTTCTGTCCGTGAAATACACGTTACAAATTTGTCAAGGAGGAAAGGAGGCAGAGCTCTTTCATAGATTGTTCTAGAAAGAAATTGTGCCAAAACTCTTTGCAAAAGCCTTGAATTTCCTTTCAATAAATAATGTTTTGCAGTGCTATATGTAATGTTGTTCATAAGTTTTAGCTGGCTTACGTGAACCTTAGATCCTAATGACTATGCACAGACCTTCTTAAAAACTGCTTTTCTCCCTCGAGGTGAATATATTGGTGAGGAAGTGAGGAGGTTAGAAAGTGAGGAAATTTGAGAAGGAAATATATTCTGAAACTTACCTTAGTATCTGTTGCACACTGAGTAGGAGATAGTGAGTTGCTCAGAGAAGCTGTGGAGGCCTCACCACTGGGAGTATTCCATGCACGGTTGGATGTGGCTCTGAGCATCCTGGTCTAGTGAAACATGTCCCTGCCCACGGCTGGGAGTTTGGAACAACATGATCTCTAAGGTCCTTTCCAACCCAAGCCTTTCTACGATTCTATGAATATATGAGTCACATCATACCTAAAATAAAAAGAGTATGTATTGTTTCTAACTGGTTCTCTTTTTCAGTTTTTGTCTTTAGCAATATCAGACTGACCTCTATACTATCTTCAACCCATGGATTTTTCTTTTTTATTTTAGTCCAAAACAATTGAAACAGCCATTTTAAAACAATTGAAAATGGGATGTATCTAATAAGACAACAAAGGGAATATCAGTTTCTACATGCACTGGGACAAATCCTTCTTTTCCTTTTCACATATAAGACTCTGCTAAATATGATGAAGAAGGGTTGCCTTAAAGCATTATAAGAAGGATGATTAAACCCCCCCACTGATCTTTTATCTAAGTCCTGAATAGGACCTCAGGAGTGTACAACATGAAATAGTTATACACGGAGTGGGTGCTGTTTCTCAGTGACTGTCCAAAGTCCAGCAGCAGCACTCATCTCTTGGAGAATTTGGCAGAGGGCAAAGCACCAAAAAAAAGGTTGATCAGAGCCTGTATAGGATGGGTTGGGCCTAGTTCAGGGGGACGTTTCTAGTGTATAAAAACACCTGATGGGAAAGTGAGAAGAGTGAGCCAGGATCTTTTCAGTAGTACACAATGACTTGATTGGGGGCAATGTGCACAAAACTGAAACAAAAATAAAAATAGTGTTGTTACTGTGAAGTTGGCCATGGCACCAGCACAGCTTGTCTGGAGAGGTTGTGTAGTCTCTGTCCTTGCAGATACTCAAAATCCACCTGGATACAGCTCTGGGCAGCCAGGTCTAGCTGACCCTGCTGGAGATAGGGATGGACCAGAGGTGCCTGTCAGCCACTCCATGTTACGGTGCCCGTCACCCACACTCAGGCAGACAGAGACAGGGATGCATCCACATCCCCAGCATTTACCTGTAGTTCCTCTGTGCAGTGTGTTCTGCCCCCAAGGCCCCAGGATAAAATTATCAGCTTTCACATGGGATGGGGGAGAGATTTATATCAAAGTGTCCACAGCATTACGAGGACTGCCTGCTTCTGGATTAAAGTGTGATCAGACAGGCTGTGAAGGTGTTGTCTTTTGGGTTAGAGCTCCATACACAACCAGACTTTGCCACTCTCAACCCTGCGGCAAGTTTTGGGCAAAGGCCTGAGGAAGAGGTGGCGACATTTTCTGTGCTTTCAAGGTAAAGTGATCCCAGGTGTGTTGACACGGCTGGTCAAAGGAGAAGGCTGTGCTCATCACTGAGCACAGTCCCCCAAAGATTTTATGGGAAATACTCCCAGGGAACAACACCGAGGCAGAGAACATACGACCTCTGAAACTTACTGCAAATTTGTTGAGCAGAAATTGCTCAGGTAGCTGCATTATAGCACTGCTGTAAAATGGGATGAAATGGGTATCTGAAATCAGTTATAGATTAGTTCATCCAAAGAGTTTAAGTTTTTTATTTCTACCTTTGATCATCTTTACCTCTGGTTAGCATAGACTACCTGCATTTTGAAAGCTGATTTGGACCAGAAAAAAATTAGAAGCTATTAAAGCAAAACATCCTGAAATGTCTTTTTTGAAATGTTCAGAAATGGCTATATTTATCAAAGAAAGAACCCCTCCTGTTCACACTTTCCCACTCAGTAATTTGGCATTTTCAGTGGAGAGCATTTAATCACAAAACTCATGACAGAGAAAGGGCTTTTTCAAATGAAGTGAACACCTGGGAGTGACAGGAGCTGGTGAGTTAATGGGAGACCATATGGGGGTCAGCGTTACAATTTTGCAGTGGATGAGTGTTTGATTTTGTTAGGTTGGAAAAATCAAGCAGATGCTAACATGCTTTTGCACATTTTTTTGCCAGCCTCCTTGGGAAAAACAATGAGAGCCTTGTGGGCTCCTGGCAGGGCAATGATAGTGTTGCAGAAAATACAATTGAAATGTAAAGGCAGAAATCAGCTCTAACATCCTTTAACATCCTCACTATGCCCTTTCAAGGCTAGAGGTGGAGGGAGCACATCTTTTGACAAGTTGAACTGCCAGTAAACAGATTTGGTTTGTTGGTTACCACTTAGCAGTACTAGAGTTGAAATGTGCTGGGTGCTTCCCAGAGGTGACCCTGCAGACCCCTAGAATGTTACTGTAGGGACAGATATATTTGTGTCCAGTAGAAAATGCCTTAAGGTCACAAATTTAAATACTGCTATATAGAGCATATCACTGAACAGATGTCAGAACACAATTACCCACCTGAACCAGATGGCCAGCTGAAAGAGAAGCTCCTATTTATTAGATCCTTAATTATTTTTCTTTTCCTTAATATTTAATGAGCACAGTAGGGGAAAAAATGGTAAAATGAAAAGGTCTGAGAGAATCAAGGCTTTTTGGTTATGGGAAGTTCTCTGGCTTGATTTTTTAATGAGTCTGTTCTTTCCCAGAGGTACGTATTAAGATCACTTCTGTAAGACTAGGCTGATGAATAAGCAGATGTTTCTGTTTTGCACTTGGCTTTGAATTAATCTCTTGTACCATGCAGAGAGCTGTCAGAGTTTCCACAGTTAAGAGCTACTTCCAGCATGGCTAAAGCAAAGGCAATCTTATGTCGCTAGAGGAAAACCGTGACACTACAATGGTTCTCACACCTTGTGATGTCAGTGCCCACTTTCTTCCTGTTCTCTGTTCAAAACAAACATTAACATCTGCTGGAAGTTTTCCTGCTTTTGGACTAATCCACTGCTGGTGTGGAGAACCCAAATTTCTTTGCCAGCAAGAGCATATTATTTATCATGTACACCCAGAAAGCACAATGTTTTGTATCTGAAGGAAAGATGGGAGATTTAACTATGAGTAAAGCCTCAATGCAACAGTTGTGAATATAAGAACAGAGACAAAAATACAGCTTTTTCATGGTATTATTCTTGTTTGTTTAAAAATATGAAGCAGTGTATCTGAACCTACACATTAAGAACAGTAAATTAAAATTTCATGGTGAAAATGCAGACAATATTAAATAAATACCAGTCCAACTGGCGTGTAAGCCACAAATCTAATAATAATGAATATTTATGGACATTGGCCAGTAAAACCATCGGGTGTTTGCATATCTCAAATGCCAGAAAGAACAGAGTGTCTGATGTTACTGAGCAGGGCTACAGGAGCTAATCCTGTTCACACTGTGAGGAGCTCTTAAGGAATGATTGCAAGGGTATCTAAAAGCATATCAAATAATACTGAGGCATCCCAGCTGAATCTGCTTCCTTATAACATTAAGCAGAGGCAGCTCTGTTGCCGTCACTTCTGAAGGAAATGCCGAGTCTGAGCATGCTGCTGGAAACCTGAGAGTCTCACAATTCTGGAAGGCCCATCTGCAAGGGCTGCAATCACGTAACAGGAGGAGAGTTGTCAGTCACTCACAACATCATCCATTACACAGAACATCTATTCATAGCTTTCTTTATGATTATTTTTGGTTATTTTTTTTGCACCTAGTTTAGCAAAATTCTCATTTTTCTAGTCTAGAAGGATATTCAGAACTCACAAATTAAACATCACCTCAGAAACAGGGAAAAGAAATGAGAGCACTACTAAATGCTTAGGCTTGAAATGATGAGATTTTCCTTTTCTTTCATTCATTTAAATAATGGAGAGAAATCTCATACTGGGAAAATGTCATTTTACCCCACTATTGCAATTGTAAACTGACACATTTTTGTTTGGTCCAAGAACATGAATTTTCAGAAGCTGCTGGTCCAGAGGAGACAGGTAACAACTTTAAAGGAGTTCTTCAGTTTTCTGACAGGATCCCCTGAAAAAAGGAACCTAAAATCGAGGTGTGCTTCAGCTGCTTCCTGACACTTGCAGCGCTGCCCCATGGTGGGAGTTCCCTCTGGTGGGAGCACAGAGGTGATGGGAGCAGTAAAGAACTGCTGACAGTCAAAGTATCTCATTATTTACCTTTCCCTAGAAATAAGGGGTGTCTTAGACTCTGCTACATGGCATGCCCTGAAAGACATGGGATAGACATTGAAACATGAGCACTTGGGTGCTGTGGGCCTCAAGACACAGGTGCTGCTGCATCCTACATCTCCTGAGCTCCTGAAAACCCTGCACCTGTGCTGAATTGTTACACCCCCAGTGGTCCTTGGACTTCTATCAAAGCAAAATCCTTTCCCTGAATACTGTCGTATATGACAAGCACCAATCCAGAACCACCTTCTTAGCATCTGCAGCTCCCTCTGATGACAGAAAGGGGAATGCTAGCATGAAATTCTGGCAAGCCTCTCAAACCACAGCAGGTTTTACAGAATCATGGAATGTTTTGGGTTGGAAGGGACCATAGAGATCATTTAGTTCCCACCCCTGCCCTATGGACAGGGATATCTTCTACCAGACCAGGTTGCTCAAAGCCCCTACCAGGCTAGCCTTGAACACTTCTAGGGATGGGGCATCCACAACTTCTCTGGGCAACTTATTCCAGTGCCTCACCAACCTTATAGTAAAGAATTCCTTCCTAATATCTAATATAAATCTGCCCATTTTCAGTTTAAAGCCATTACCAGTTGTCCTATCACTACATGCCCTTGTAAAAAGCCCCTTTCTAGCAGTCTTGCAGGCCACCCCGGAGGCACTGGAAGTTATTTTAAGGTGTCCCCAGAGCCTTTCCTTTTCCAGGCTGAACAACCCCAGCTCTCTCAGCCTGTCCCTGTAAGAGAGATGATCTGATCATCTTCGTGGCCCTCCTCTGGATCTGCTCCAGAACGATGATGTGCTTCTTATGTTATCATGACCCCAGAGCTGGACTCAGTGCTCCAGCTGGGCTGCCACAAGAGTGAAGTAAAGGGGAAGAATCCCACCCCATCCCCAAACCGATCACAGTTCTTTTGATGCTGCCCAGGTTGCCTTGCTGGGCTGCAAGCACACATAGCAGGGGCATGGTCAGCTTCTTGTCCACCAACAACCCCAAGTCTTTCTCCTCAGGTGTGGTCTCAACATGTTGTCTGCCCAGCCTGTGACTGTGCTTGTGTTTCAGCAAGAATAACTGTTCCAGGAGAGATTAATGGGCTCATGTGATGAAAGATAAGTGTATACTTTCCTCAGCTGGAATTAAATCTGGAGGAAATACAGTTCTACAAAGAGCGGCGAAATCACAGGTGGCAGAGATAATAGGAACAAAAGAAGAAGAAAACGTAATAAAATCTGAGGCTATCTATCAGTTGGTAGTGAAGGAATTGCAGCTTGCAGCAGAGAGAGAGACAAATTCTTTTCTCCTCTATGCAGAAGGAAACCACAGAAAAATCCTCCAGTGAGGGACTCCTTGGAGACTGTCAGGCCAGGCTGAAAGACTCATTTCTGAAGTGCTCGATTTCCACCATTATGTTACCTAATGATATGGACATTAGACAACACAATCTTTTCTGATCTCAAGACTGTGTGTGTGAGCTGGGAAAGAAAATACCTATTCCTCTTTCTTTACTCCTGGAACAAAATGTCAGAACTAAAGGTTGTAAGTGCTTACTGAATACTTTTTGTTCCCCTTATTTAAAACTTTATTCCCCAGCACCACTATGTGTAGAAAAAGAATAAACTCTTCCTGATCAACTCACTGAGCAGGAAAATGGTGAGAAGTGCCTAGTGGCTCTGCACAATTGAACGTGGTGTGGATTACTGGTATTTGAATGAATTAATAGGCCAGACTGGCCTCTTCCTCCATGGCATCCCATGTGGATATCCTCAGCCATGCCTGCACCAACTGCAAAGTGCCTGTCCCTGCCACTCTATTTAGTTCATTCCACTCATATTATCCATCTGTAGATAGGGGGTTTGAGGTAGCTACCAACCCAACAGCCTTGTATGTGCTGTCAATGGACAGGAAGAGAGGATGCATCAACATCTTGCAAACTTCTAGCCAGCAGTTGAAATTCATCCAATTTTTGTGGGCTTAATCTTGGTCTCATCACCAAAGACAGAAATAACCCTATTGGCTTGTGGGAAATGCAAAGAGATGCGTAACTGAGCCCAACCTGGAGCAGGGTTTGCTTTTGGAGGGAGAGAAGAGCTGCACAGTGGCAGAAGCTGTCCCTCAAAATTGCCGGGAGTGCTCCAGAGGGACAGAAGGAGCAGAACTTCCTGGTGCGTGTCTGTCCTCTCACGCGATGTGTCAAGAAGAGTTATCCACTTGCAGCTCCGCTGACTCCTGACAATGAAATGATTTAATTCACAAGGCATTAGGTACAGGCCCTGCAACAGCAAGAAAATGGCATGCATTCAGATATGTAAATTGAATTACAGAATTTCTGTCATTAAAGGGAGAGATAATGACTTGCAATATGTTTTTGAGAAGAAACACACAATGATAATCTTATTTACTTTACACTTTAATTTCCTAATGTGCACATGTGCATGTAGGACTTGTTTGTGCAAATGTCAGTTATCAAAGAAATGTCAGACTATGATTAATTTAACATTGCTGCCCCTCAGGCTCAAGCAGATGGACAAAGTTCTGGAACTAGCAGGGTTGCCTGCATTAAGAAGAGAAATCCATGATGTGCGCAAGGTAGATTCTTGCTGCAATGTTGCTTACATACATACAGATATGCAGACACATACATACAGTTATATGAAAAGTAGAAAGAATAAGAAAACACGGAAAAAGACAATTTTTTTCTTTTCTTTCCAGAATAAAAATATTTTATTTGCCATCACTTTGAGACAATATTCATTGTCTGGCTGAAACATTCTATTTTAAGTCATGATTCTATGATTCTGTGTAACAGTAAACAATTAATTTCTCTATTTTGATCCACTGTCTCATGGGAGCCATGCTTTCAGGGCTCTTCTTCTTAAAAGAGCTGCAAGTCCCCTGACAGACACAGCCATTCTCTGATGGAGCAGTGTGGTAACTCCTAGGAGACATACATTGGAGCTGCAAAGGGGTTATCCCACCTCAGGCACTCCAGAGACCTGGAGAGGACCAGTTCCCACACTCTGGGATATACCACCCTCGATAGGGAAGCACCACCTCTTGCAGGATGACCTGAAGCACCTGTTCCAGCTGGTTCAGTATCAGACACTTCAGTGGGGCAATGTTGTACCTTAACCAAAAAGTCCAAATTGGAAGGATTTTATGGTGGCTCTTTAAACTATCTTTCAGGTAAGTGTCTCTCCTGAAATATGTCAGTGTGTGGCACTTTTGTTCCAATGGGACAAAATGGGCTATAAAGTAAATACAGGAATTCCTCAGGAAACAAAATACCTCCTTTTTCTCTCCTAGAAGGAATAAATTTTTTGTTCTCCCTGCCCCCTAAACAGAAACTATTTCTTTCATTTTGAAATGTGCCGCTCTGGGGAATGCTGCGCCCAGAAGGCACTGCAGGTAGTGATGTGACTGCTCCCTTGCTTGAGCCTGGGCCAAGTCCCTGAGACTGGGCTGCCACTGTCCAAGGCTGTAGCTCCCACTTCCTTCTAATCCATGATGGGTAGAAGCCCTTCTCCTTGTCTCAGCTGCCATGCAGGGATTAGAGCCATCCCTCAGCAAGCTCAAGGTTGGCTTTTCCCTCTGATCTGGGGTGCTGCAAAAAGATTGGCTGCTGCTGTTTCAAAGCCAGGTGACATTTTGAAGCGAGATGGCATTTGGGCCCTTTTGTAGGTCTAACATTAGAGTTTCCTCACGTGCACAGAAAATGCAAATCATCTTGTCCTCCCCAGGATTTTTTCTCACACTGGCTGCAGTTATTTAGGATGAAGTAAGAATACTTCATTTTTTCCATCTCAGGAAGGCCAGTCACAATATTGTGCTGAGAGCAGCAGAAAATCCCCTTCAGAATAACAACATGAAGTCTTATTAATGGCTTCTAAAAATGTTCTGGTGCAGCCTGCCCTTGTTTCCTTTTTTGTGACTACTACAAACATCTGTACAGCTCTGTAGCAGAGCAATGACAGAAGATGAACCACTGCTCCAAAAAGTCCTACAATGTCAGTTTTGCTTGGATTCACAATCAGGCTTTAAAATTGCTTTTAGGGATACAATTTGTGGTTTTCCCTTACACTTTATTGGTCATGTTTGAAAGCACCCTGTATATCCACTGTCCACAATTACAGACAGAATGGAGATGCACGACATAAAGTGGCACAAAAAAATCTACCCTGGCCAGACATCCTGACCCAGCAGTTTGTCCTTCCAGCTGACCTCTTTAAAAGGATGGGGTCTTCCTTGCAATGAATTGTGAGGCAAAAAATACAGTCTTCAGAGCACACAGCTTTGTCAGCAGCTCCCATCAAGTGCTATAGTTAGACAAATGTCCTTGGCACAAATGTGTCCTTGACACGGCGTATGTGATATACACACAAGGTTGGGTCATTTATTTCATTGTAAAAGACAGAAATAACCCTAAAGACTTTTCTGGGGCATCTCCAGATGTGCCCCACAGAGATGCTGGTCCATGGCTTCCTGTTTGGATATCCTCCCTGCTGCGGGGTGATCCCAGCAGTGCTCTGGTACTCTAGAGCTGATCACACTGACAGGACAAGACTGGACCAAATCTGTAGGATTCAAAATCCCTGTCTTCCAAGGAACACATGAGAAGAACAGACTGTTTGTTCGTTTCAGTCTCTTCCCCAGAGCTGTTCTCCAGAATGTGGAGGCTGGAAAATTGCCTAAGGTAAAAGAAATCTGCGTCAGCTGTCAGCTGATGAACTTGTTCAGAGACAGGGCCAAAATATGCAGGGACTTTTATGCTGCAGAGCAAGTCATACAGAGAGAAAGCCTCTGACAGCAGAGTGGGGCTGGGTGTCTGGGCGGAGATCATCTAGAGAAAGGGTGGCACAGGCTCTTTTGCTTTACTTTGGTCTGTAAGTGCCGTGATGAGGAACAGAGGATTAGCAACAAGTCCCATGAGTCTCCTCCAGGCCTCACAGGACTGCAGTCCTACATGGTGTCCCAGCAAGTGTGGGTCCTGGCTCGTGGCACACCTCCCTCTGCCCACCCTTCACAAGCAGGCACACCAAGAGAGTCCTGCAGCACTGCTCCACTGTGCCCTGGCATAGCAACAGCTCACCGTGGGATTCATTTGGGGCCGGTTTGGGTAGTACAGGCTGGGGTTCAAAAGTCACTGGGGTCTGTCTGATCTTCCTGCTGTTCCTCCCAATGTTGCTGCTGTGGGCATTGATGTGGCAGAGTGTCCTTGGTCCCTGGTTACAGAGAAAGGGCCACGGTCACCGGCAACAGCTCCAGTCAAGTGTGGAGGGACTGAACACCGCATGCCACACGGACTTCACGGACCCAGGGGTACCTCACCCTACACCTGCTACTCTGGCAATTGCTTTATCAGCCCATCCTGTCACCTGCACTGGCCATCTTGGTCTCTTCATGACATGTGTTCCTTCCTCCATTCCAGTTTCTGCTGCTTCTTCTCATCTTGACATTCAAAGACAACTTTCAAGAAATAATATTTAAGCATAATTGTCTCCTTCTCACCTGTATGAGCCAGTAAGGCTGGTCGTAGTCTTGCTTCCCAGGATGGCGTCCTTTGGGGCCCTTTTGTCAAATCTTAGCAAATCTTTGGATTAAAACACTAAAAGTAAAGTTTAAATCAAATAAAGGATGCACTGAATCCTCATTCTGTCTTCTTTAATCTCAGTGTGTATGACATATTGCTAAGCAAGTACACAGACACAGCTCATACAGAATGAAGTCAGCAAAACACAAATTTAACAAACCTCTGAAATGGAATTATTCCTCTATGCTAATTAGTGGGGAAGATTAATGCAAATACCACAGCATGACCCAAAAGTTTATGGGAGCTTGACTTTGTTCCCATTCTTCTGTAATTTGGACGCTTCTTTACATTTCTGCAGAAATAGTTCTGTTTTATTTGATGAAACTGTCCTGGGCTTTGGATTAAATACACACATATTAAAACTAGAAACTGAATCCCTGGCACCAAAAATAGCCACACTAACTTTTTATACCACTCTATCAATGAAGACAGGCTGGATTTGAAGCTTTTTTCTGAATGTTTGTTTTAATTTGTTTGTTTTGTCTGACCTTAAGGGAAAATTATTCACGATTCTTCTAGAATAAATAAAAAGTCAGCAGCAATTCAACATATTTGGCACTCTATCAGATTGGAGAATTACTTCCTTTAACCACTGTAGGAGGGAAAAACACATGCTCCAGCCCACATTTTTCACACAGTTAATGACTTAGACTTTCTGCATAGGCAAAATGATCTTAAGTCAATGGAAAAATAATGTTCCATGGTTAACATAACTAATGAAATAGAGATCTGTCTCCTCCATGGGCTTCAAAACAGAAGAAATTATGACTCCTCATGACAGGTGACCACTGAGCCCTCTGGCAGGAGAAAAAGGAGGCATGAAGAAATATCCCATTTTCCTCCAGACAAGTCCACTCTGCTGGACTGTTGGTGTCTGTCTGCCCAGCATAAAGAGGGGTCTCCATTCCTGTAGCTGGAGAAAAGGGCCTAATGTAATTTATAACCTTTCCTCTAAGTGGATTTAAATTCACTGCCTTTTTAAAGGACTCAAAAGTTTTCAGTTCTCAGATTTAAATCTTTGGGCAGGACTGGAAAGAAAATAGGTCTTCAATGCCTTGGTCAGGACATCAGAGAAAGAAGAGAAGAGTTATTTTTCTTTTAAATTAATTTCCTGATCATTTTTCAAGAGAAAATAATTGACTTTAGATAAAGATTTTTTCCCTCAGTGCTTAATAAAATATCAAAGAAGAGAATATCTTCAATAAGTAACTGTTGAAAAAATAAAATATTTCATGAAATTATCCGTATGATTCCATTTTGCGGAATTCCAAAGTGAAACATTTATTTTTATATTTTCCAAGATTTTATTAAAATTCATAATGCTTTCTAGCTTGTTGCAGACACCTTAAAAAATCCTGTGTGTACTGCGAGATCTTTATCAGGGAAATGAAGGTCAATATTAGGAATTTTTTAAAATGTTTTGGTTAAAATAGTCTAAAGGATAAAGATGGGGGAAAATAAACTTGAAAAAAAGATCTCTAGGTAATAATTTCTGTAAATAAAATGTATTTCAAAGTTACTTCTTTCAACAGTAGAAATATCAAAAGACTTTTGACCTTGTTTATTCCGAAATTTAAAATGCATTTGAAACAGAATCTACCAAATTACATTAGACTGAAAAACAGCAATCAGAAGGCTATGCCAAATTAACTAAAACTGATTGTGATTATAAAATTCAATTGAAGTAATAGTGCTATTCATTGTTTAAATACTCCAAGAGATGAGGAAAAAATTTCACTACCATTGTACTATTTTATCAGTTTTTTCCCCTTTTACACAAAGAAAACCAACAGACCTTTAAAGCAGCACCAGCACTAGCAGGGCTGTCATCAAATCAGTCAGGATAGGAAGGGCTCATGTTCTGTTTTGTAAATGCAATGTTATCTCTCTTAAATGCCCCCTGTGCAGATCTGGTGTGGAGGCTGGGTCAAGGCTGCTTGAGCAGAAGTGTCATTATGCTGCACACACAACCTCACCACAAAACTGAGCTGCAGCTATTTCAGAGAGAAACAGTAATGCCTGCATGTAATCTTGGCTGGTGGTCCCCATGATGATATTTCTGCAGTGATAAATGGTTGTCTGCCTGACCATATGAGTCATTTAGTAGGAGACCCCAGAGACCTTTATCAGCTGAGGGTTTATTCAGTTTCTATTTTAAAATGAACAAAATCCACATCAGCACAACCTGCAGCTAGAGCAGCTTTCCTCTGGGGCTTTGGTGTGGTAAGAGTGGGGAGGGATGCTGTTTGCTCCATGAGGGTACAGATCACATAGGATAAAAGCGCTTGTATTCCTGACGCTACCCAGCTGAGGGACAGTGCTCCCACAGCCTCCAGCAGCAGCACTACCTGCCTGAAATTTGCTGCTTGGATTGTCCCTGTAAGCAAAACAGAGCTATTATCTGGGAAAGCAGGGCTTTCAGACTAAGGGCAGAAAAAAGGAAGTTGTCTGTGTGTCTTTTGCATGGGAGAACCAGACCTGTCACAACCACATCCTCCATTTAATTTGGTGGCAGGTTGGAACAGCTGCGAGCCTGTACTCCTGGAGTGGCAGGGAGGATGTGTCACACAAAACTGTCCAACCTGTATCTACCTTACTTCAGAGTCTGTTCTGCTTCACCTCAACGGCAGTCAAGTCTCCTCATTTCCCTTTAAAAACTTTTCTCTGTACTTGCATTTAAAGACAGAGAACTGAGATTCTTTTAAGAACATATTTGCTTATTTGAAAGACTGATTTTAAAATTGAAGAGACTTTTCCACTGACAAAAGATGAGTTATTTAGTCAGTGGATGAAGATGCTTGTAATTCAGGCAGAGCATAAATAGAGAAACATTTGTGAATATGACCCTCAGATAACACTGTTTGGCATATTTGTGTTTCAGTTCCTTTTCCCCTCTGAATAACATGACTAAGGTCCTGCTTTTGCTCCAATAAGGGGTTTGCTGATGATTTTTCTAGGCACATTCACTGAATGGTATATCAAAGTCCTTTAAGTTTGGGTTCGCTTTTTCTAGGTCAAAAAATTTATTGCTCAAAGAACATCTTATAGCCTGAAGGACATCTGTGTTAAAGCTTGTGACAGATGAACCAGAATCAGGACTAAGTAGCCACAGAGAGAGAAGTTTAGGCATTGAGTAAGACTCAAAAATATCCTTATGAAAAAACATTTCAGGATATTGGTATACTTCTTGCAGCCTTTCAGAGGCTGATTAAGAAACCGCAACCCACAGCATTTGTTTTGACTGAAAGCTCTCTGCAGCGTATTTTACATTATGTGGTGAAGGCTCTTATATCCCATATGGTACCTTCCACCCCCATTGTCTCATACAAAGGTTCAGAGAAGGAGTAATGGGAAAATCGGTCCATAAGCATCTCCAACCAGCATGTTGATCCCAGCAGTGTTGAGGCAGGTGAGCACACAGCGTGGGAAGATGTAACCAGACAGGTTTGTTCAAAATCCTGGTCCCCTCTGTTGTTAATGGGAAGCTCTGGACCGAGACCTCCATTTGTAATGCTGGCTCTGTCAATTAGAAGGCGGCAGTAGGATTCCACAATTGACCCCCTGCAGGGCTGTGTCCTGAGCTATCTGCATCACTGCTGCTCCTACTGCTGCTTTCAGCTGCAAGACAACATGGGAAAATAAAACCTGACCTTCGGTGAAACAAATGGACCCTCTCAGCAAAAGATTTGGTATGATACAAAAAAAAAGCCTATGGTCTCTTGCTAAAAGGCTGACCAATTTAAAGAATTGTTACATTTATTCCCCAAGGCTTTCTGTGTTTCACTCCCTCAGAGAGTGAGAGACTTGAGGTTATATTTAATTTGAAAGATTAATCTCATGATTAAATGAATCTCATCTGCTGTCACTCCTAATGCAAACAACTTTTTTATTTTTCTTGCTACAGGGAAATTGCAGAATGTCCTCTTCCTTCATCTTGCAACCTATGTTAGCAAAAGATTACTTTATGGAAGCTCTTTTTGATTGAAAAAGAGAAGAACAAATTAAACCCCACATAAATGCTATGACTCATGGAAAACAAATAAAGGTATCTCATTATGGACTGTCATTTCGGGCCTCAGGTTACAAAAGTTATTGCTAATTTTTATTAAACCTGTATGCATGGCCACCGTCTTTGTTGGGCTATAATAATAAAAATGTGAACACGAAAGCTTATATTGCAAATACTGTAGCATAGGGCTCATGGCCCACCTATGCCTTCCTGCTAAGAGACTGTTTCACGCCTTTGCTAATATAAGTACTCAGCTCCCAGGAAGGAAGCTTTCTTCTCTGTAACTAGCAACAAAATTGAATGTATTACAGATATCTTTTTATGTCTTAACTGTCACAGGAAAAGAGAAATCACAAGCACTGAATTAGTGCAGTTAAAAGTAGAATGATTCGGGAAATATTTCCTCTTTCTGCTGATTTTTCCTTTTTTCACACTTTATGTTGTCTCTTTTGTATAGTACCACAGAATCACAGATCACCAATCTACCTACCACCAAGATGTATCAAATCTAAGATAAAGAACCTTTTATCTTATTCTCTCTGCCAAATAGCTTCAGATGATGCCCAGGCTGCCTTCTTTAACTGCAAATACATTGGAAAGAAATACTGACAATAATGGTATAAATTAAAAAAAAAAAAAAAAAAAAAAAAAAAAAAAATCAAAAGAAAATAGTCACAGGCTCCAAAAACTGGGCCTATAAATGTTTATTTTCAGCAAGTATATGTGGCAGTCTTTCAATCCCATTCATTTAAGAGATCCCAGCTGAGCTGCTGACTGCAGCATGAGCTTAGCTGCCAGCAAGCTTCTGGACATCTGTGTGAGGAGACTTAAATTCAGTGTCTGCACCTTGAGCAATATTCAACCCCAAAGACAGATGAGTTTAATCCAGCACAACAAATCAGGGGTTTTTTCACTTTTGCGACATCATTAGGTAATAAAGTTGGAAAGTGTTTCTTCCACCTTATCCTCAGCTTATAGCACGTTTTCTATCTTAAAACTCACAGAGTGGGTTTGTTCATGTTTCTCTCTATCTGGAGTAGTGTGGAAAGTGTGTTTGTACCTTAAATCTAAGAAAAAGGATGTGTCTTCCTTCTGTGCTTAAAACAAGTAGGTTGTATTTACTGCACCTCCCTGTTCTGAGTCTTTCAGGCAAAGAAGGGCGGGAGGCAATACCAAAGACTCAAACAGACACCTTGATACGAATGAATACTTGAACATGCGGTCAATGTAGTTTCTAGTAGGTTATTAAAAATGGGGTCAGAATTGTGTCTTCTCAGTTCAGCGTCTGAGTGTCAGGGACATTGTTTCCACCAGTTCTCAGTTCCAGCCTGGAATATACCCCCTTTGAAAACTGACATCTACGACAAATGGACAGATCCTTGCCAGCAGGGCTCTCTCTTTCTCTCACCTTTGACTGCATTGGGGGTCTAGATATCTCACTTCTAGGTAGGTGAGCTGGAGCCCACAGTAGGCATGTGCAGTTGTGAGCACTGAGAGGAATCAGCGTGGGACTCAAGCTGGGCAGAAGCCCAACTGTGCTGTTCTGCAAATGCTCGCCCTGAGAAGTGTTTGACTTGAAAGGGACAGTGATTTCTTATATCATTAAAATCAAATCCTGCCCAGCCATGCTATCAACAGCACACAGCAAAGCAAAGCATAAATAACCCTTCAGATGGATTTGAGTGCCTTGCATAAATTCCTAACACTCAATATTATGTCAGCAAGAATTTGTCCATTAGTGCACTCTGAGACAATTGCATGTTTATATTTAAATTGCAGGACAGCTGAAGCTACCTGGTTGGATTGTATTGTAAATATGTAAGTCAAAATCTTCTAAAGAAATCCCAAACTTTACACTTGAGAATGTTTTGAGTATTGAAGTTCTATATTTGAGGTTGCCTGCAAAACAAATTTGCGCTTCTAATTAAAGCTGCTGAAAGAGAGAGTAATACCAAATAACAATATTAGCACAAAGAAAATTAGTTTTAAAAGAAGTTGTCAAATTAGTAGAGAAGGCAAAGATTAATTCTGATGCAAAGAAACAAAATGTGCAGTACATCTGTAACTATAAAGCAGCAGAAAAAAAAAGAAGGGAAGACATATCAAGGGATAATAGAAATTACTTGAGATAAACAAGACTCTTTACTGTACCAAAGCCCTCCACTGTCTGATATTCTACTTAAAATGCACTTCTTAACTTGCACACTTCTTTAAATAGACAAATGTAGGATTTTTTTTTTCAGTTATGAAAAGGGAATAAAAATCTTTTCAATAAATATGCTACAATAATTGCCCTTAACAATTTGTCCCTAGCACTAGATGTAAATACAAATTGTAGTGTCTCTCAAGTCATACTCTGCTTCACCAGTACCACAAATACTGCATCACTATGTGACAAAGAATAACATTAAAATAGAGAAAAACTTGTGAAATTTTCAATGTTGAATTACAAATGTTGAAATTATGAAGTGGAAAGACAGTAAAAAAATTGCCCAAAAATTCAAATAGAAAATTGCTAAATACAAGAATGAAAATATAATTAGAAAAGTTCAGGTTCTCTTGGGAAAAAGAACTGTCTTTGACCAACTGGAGATGAATAATTACCATTAGAAAATTTCTTTTTTTAATTTGTTACTGCAGTTTCTAGTAATTCAAATACATTACAGAAACGAATTTAGAGCACCAGTAAAACATTTTTTTCTTTTGACATATCAGACTTAGCAAGAGTAAAGGCAGCTTAAACTGCTTAGTCCTGTTTCTGCTCTCTGGCTGGGTGGTTGCAGTCATGCTTGGTGGAGGAGGACTCTATTTTGGCAGAGAGGGATTATGGGAGGAAAGAGCGACAAATACAACTCTCCAGAGCTCTTAGCCCACAGATTTGTCCTTTTCTCCTCCTTATGGTTTTTGTGATTCAACTGAACCCAGAAGTTCCCCAGCCTTAGGCTGACTGGGAATTCAAAATTCAGACAGATCAACAATAGCATGGGTAAAAGGGACAGGAATAGCTTAATAGTTTTTACTAATACAGGAACACAGACACATTTGCTGATTGATTTCAACAGGTTTCAACAAAAGGATTACTTCTTTCACCTGGTATGTACTATACCATTGTCATAGCTGAACAGGTAACAAATAGAAATGAGTTGATTAAAAAAAAATCTTGAAACATTTCACACCATGTATTCAGACCACTATTAACTTTTGAGATCTCTAAGAGTCATATGCTTCTAAGAAAATCCTAGGGGAAGTTGCCAGGACACCCAACCTTGCTCAGGTTACCTTTCACTGTTTTCTGCTGCTGGAGATGCGGTACCAGGCAAAAAGTCCCAGCCGAGCATCACTTATGTTCCTAAGCTGGTGTACTTGCCAGCAAGATGGAGAATGAACAATTCTCTCATCACTATTAATAGAAATAAGGAGCTTCGTTTCCTGCTATGCAGTCCCTTTCCCAGGACTATGCAGCTCCAGAGCTGGAGTCTGCATAAGCCCAAGCATACCACAGCTGACTCTTGTAATGTGCCGTGAAGAAAGGAGCCATAAAAAGTGGGATGCTGATGGGATGAGGGAAATCACCAAAGCCTGGTGATTTTCTGATGAGATGAGGAGATCTAGAAGCAATGTGGATGGAAAAAGCAGATACAGCTGGGACTGAAATGTGAGGGGAGAAGGATAAAAATGTTGAGAACATGATTTCCTACTTAGGGTGCTTGCAGCTGGCTGTTGTGGAATAACCACATCAATTTGTGAGTGAAAAGCAATCTGCCCAAATTTCTCCAGTACCCCAAGAGTAAAAACTGGATGGTATTTAATGTAGAAACACTGTGTCTTTTCAACTACTTTTTGCCCCACCAGGCACCTCTGAACCTGTATGAGCTCTGTCACATAGCAAACTCACCCTGTCACACAGGGCCAGAAAACCTTCAAATTCAGACTGTTTTAGATGCAAAAGGGAGACCTACATCCTTTCTCAGTTTTTTTTTTTAATACAAGTACTCTGTAAAAGCATATATTCTTATTTGGTGTTCCATTTATTTAAAGTGTCAGGAATGCTATGAGACAGCTTAGGCTTAAATTGCAGGATGCAATTCTCACTTACATATTAACTAATTATAACTGGGGGTTTGCTCATTTTTAAAGGAATGACTCTTTAATTCTTCCATATAAATAGTTTCATTTTCAGCTGCACTCATCAATGTCAGTAGGAAAACATTTATAAACCAGAGGGTAGGATCAGTGTTGTGATATCAAACCTCAGAAAAACACTTACAACCAAATTTCTAGCAAATTAGTAAAACCATGTTAACAAAAAACACATTGGATTTGACTGCACATCACTTGGCTGTAAATTTAAGTTTATAAATACTCGTATAAATTTATAACACTATGCAAACCCTTTACTTGTGTCTTAGGTTACGTAGAAGGCATAACCAAAAGTATGTATTCTGTTACCATCTCCATAAGCTGTTAAAAACAGGTGGGGCAGTGCTCTTTATGTTCAGCATGACCCAGCCCTGATAGCACCATCGGGTCTATCTCTGCTCATGGGCCATCAAGGGCTCCGGGAGTGACTCATAGGATTACATCAGTCCGTTGTGAGATGCCCTGCCCAGAGGGGAGGAACTGAACATCCCTACCTGCATATAAGCTGAGTCTTTGGAACACTGGACTACCTTCTCCACTGGATTCCCAGAGGAAAAGAGCTCAAGAGCCACCACTGGACCTCCAGAGACCGATGAGACCTTTCCACAAGATCATCACTTCAACAAGACCACGTCCATCGCTCCAACAGGACTGCAGGCAGCATTTAGCTGGACTGCTAGCACCACCCTAACAGGGTGGTAGGTTGTATTCTGACTTTGTCTATTTAAACCGTTGTTTCTGTACTATTGCCTTGTTCTAAATATTAGTAAAGAACTGTTACTCCTTTTTCCCATATCTTTTCCTTGAGAGCCCCTTGATTTCAAAGTTATATTAATTTGAAAGGAAAAGGAGTCATATTCCCTATTCCAAGGGAGGTTCCTGCCTTCCTTGGCAGACACCTGTCTTTCAAACCAAGGCGACTTACCATGACTTCAGGTTAGCATCCCTTATTAGAAACAAGTGTCAGCACTAAGGATCAGTCATTCTTTTTCTCTATTTCTCTTTTACTCCTTTTAATGATGAGTTCTCCTTCATCTCCTCTTCAGCAGCTTTACATCCTGAGTTATGCTGAAGAAATTTGCACTTATTTAACTGTGACAGAGTAAGTAGTAAACTTCACTAATGTCTGTTTGGTTTACATCAGCCTAAATTATAGCTCATAGGAATGCTTTAGCTCAGCTAAGAAATAGCCAAGAAAATTAGGCTAGATGGAGTTAAATCAATGGAAATAGCTGCATTCAATCTAGTTTATGTTGCTGAGTCAGAATTTGTGGCACTAGCAGAGGAAGGGAACTTGGTTTTTTTAAATCCAAATAAAGATTCTGAGTTACTGATTCATTAAGGAGATAAAATGAAATCTGTACAAATAGTTGTTTTTGTTAGCCGATGCCCTGTGTTAAAACACCGCAAAACACGCAATCCATATTTTTAATATTAAAAAATGGGTTTTTTTCTAGTGATACTTCTAGCTGAAGTTTACTTTCTTAGTCTAAAAACCTTGTGAGGGCCAAACACAAGTAATTTTTACTTTCATATAATTTGACAAATAGGCCATATTATGTTAATTAATTATACAAAACCATAAAAAGATGTTAAAAAGAAACCTGTTTGTTACTGGAAAGAAATACGAAAATATATATTAGGCCTTTGATATGAGGTTTTGCTCTTCAATTATCTAGAACACCTTAAGATCATACCAGTAAATATATTCTAGATGACAGCATAAATACTTTCAAGTTCATCTGTACCTGTCTTTGCATTGAGGCCTTTGCTTTTTTTGAAGTGATTCCCCCAGCTTCCTTCACACTGGTGCAATTTTGGTGCAATCACAGCAGATATATTCCATAGGCACCAGCCGGGAAGCTCTGCTTAGGGGTTGCCAGTGGCACTTTCATCCACCGGGGAACTCGAGGGCCCAGAACAGTCAGCGATCAGCAGCATGGACAGCTTCAAACCACATGCCAGAGGCCGCTTTTCCTCCAAGGGACTGGTCAAAGTCCAATCCAAAGGGAAGAGCTGCGATCACCAGCAGTGCACACGTGCAGAGCCATTACCAGCTGCTTCATTCCCTTCGTCCACTCACGCTGCGTTGAATCGTTTGCTATGAAGGCACTGCCCCTGAAGGTTTCTCGGTAATTAGGACTCACACCCCGGGCACCCTTGGCTCTATGAATACCACATTTTTTGCCGGCAAACACATGGCCATTGGCTTTCTGAGGTCTGGCAGGCAGGTGGTAGGGCTGCCTCTGGAGATTTTGAAGAGCATTGTCAGGAACAGACTATGTGCATGCCCCTGGGTGAACATGAGCTCATTTCAATATCATCAGCCCATCCATGCTCCTGCCTGGCACACTGGTCTCGCATACAGATTGAACTAGATATCAGATGGTGTTCGTCTTTTTCCTATTTTGTCATTTATTTTAAAGATGTACTGTTTCAATGAGGTCCTGAGAAGCAGCAAGACTGTGGAGATGAATATTGTCTTTAGTGGACTGTAAACAAGAAATCATTCTGATTTCTCAGAAAGGTCAGGGACATGGACCTGTCACCTAATGCAAACAAAACCTCTATTCCTGTGCCTCATCAAAGGACCTTAGTAGAGAGGTAAGAAGCAGTGCTTGGCTTATCTAGCAAAAAAATGCTGGTCACTGTGAATTCACACAATATTTTTTGTTTTGTCTAAAAAATCTCAATATTTCTTCAATGTACCTAGCGGCTGGCAGACTTTTGGTTTAGATGCAGCATTGTTATGCTTGAATGCAGCATATTTCAATCTTTTGTGCTTGAGCATAGGGGAGGCCTTGAAATAGGAAGAAAACATTCAAAATCCATCAGTAATTTTTAGTGATTCAGTTTTCACAATTGCAATACATTTCAGTATGGTTTCATATATCTCAACAAATTATTAAAGGTTAGAATTATTTTTCAGTAGCCTGTATTAACATTTTAGTATGGGGTGGTAAACACAGATGAAAATTCATCTTTTATTTTCCTTGAGTGCAAAGTCTATTTTTAAATCATCAAGGGATTTGTTATAAGGCATTTAGCGGAAAGTGTTCAAATAGTTTATTTTCATGGAAGTTTCATGGCAAAGCCTAATGTGATGATAAGGCTTTCAGAGACTTAACACCTTATATTGCAAATGAATCTGCAATGCTCTGATTACTGAGTCCTTTTATTTCTCTAGTAAAAAAGTTATCTGGAATCCCAAATGTCTTGGATTAGACAAATATGCTAGATGGAAAGCACTCCGAGCAGGTGCCTCCCCCCACAGCAGAGGTTTCTGGCACCCCTCCCCCCACAACACAGAATATCTCACCCTAAAGTGGAAAGAACTGTTTAATTAACAGACCACACAGTGGAAAGGGAAAAGGGGAAAAGGGGTCAGAAAACCTGAACAAACAGCTGATGAGCTT
>VZRL01003987.1:429398-529948 GCA_013397895.1 Origma solitaria | reverse complement strand
CATACAAAACGATAGGGAATACAAGATATCATTATGCCACCCCAGGACACCAAAATAAAAAGTAGTGGTATTAAATCAATATCACCTTGCCAAGGATACAGTGTTATTGTTGGGGGATTTTGGGATTTTTTTTAGAGGTCTTGATGTCTACAGCATTCCTCTTTTTTTTTTTTTTTTGGTGACTGCTGACAAGCTTGGGGTCTGCAAAATACCCCTCCTGAGATCTGACACTTGATCTCAGCGAACAGGAGATCACTATTTTCATTCACAAATAGGAACATAATTGCTTTATCACAAAAGTCACATTGCTGTTGGCTGTACTGCAAATGCCCATGAAAGTCCTCCTGACCCCAAAGGTGGCATCTAATGTAAAAGATTTTTATGTAACGGAAATAGCTCCCTCCCCTCACGTCGGCAGGATAGAAGCAGCAAAAATCAAACCATAACCATACTTTAACATCAGTAAAACCACCATTCAAAGTATCTTAAAACATTTATTTTGTTTTGAGGTCACAGTAACAGAGAGAAAATAGTTACCAATAAATGATCTCAGTTACCGGTATGAAAATTTAGACTCACTCCAATAAAACCAGTGAAAATGTTCCACTGCCCAGTGCTGCAATTTGAATCAGAATTGGGATCAAAGATTGAAAATGCAGCTTTTAAACATCAGAAGCAACAGCAAAACCAGAAATTACAATTTTTAGCCTGCTTTCCTAAGGAGAGAAGGTTCACATAGGCATGTTGTCTGTCTGTCCCATCCTCAATAACCTGGAGGCCATTATTTCAAGGAGATTTAGCAAAACAGTATGAATTTCAAAGGTGTTGTGTCTCTGGGTGTTTTCCTCAAATTAGACAAATCAGATGTTTAACCTCATCCAGCAACTAAGTACCACACAGCCACTTGCTCTGTCTCCCCAGTCCCAGTGAGGAGGAGAATCAGAAAGAAAGTAAAACTCATAGGTGGAAATAAGAACAACCTAGTAATTGAAACAAAATAAAATATTATAACAATTATAATGACAATCATAATAATAGTGATAATAATAATAATAGTAATGATAAGGAGAGAGGGAGAGGAGTAAATCTCAAGAAGCAAGTGATGTACAATACAATTTCTCACCACATTGTGACTGATGCCCAGCTCATCCCTGAGCAGCAATCAGCCCTTCACAGCCAATTCCCCCTGGTTTACATACTGAATGTGACATTCTGTAGTGTAGAATACCCTTTGGCCAGTTCAAGTCACCTGTCCTGGCCATGCTCCCTCATGGCTACTTGGGCAAGTGCTCACTGGCAGAGCATGGGAAACCAAAAATCCCCTGACTCAGGGCAAGCACTACTGAGCAACAATGGAAACAGCAGTGTGTTACCAACATGATTCCCATACTGAATCCAAAACACAACACTGTACCAACTAAGAAGAAAATTAACTCTATCCAAGCCAAAACCAGACCAGTGCATGGCACAGGAACTAATAAAGAGACAGTCAGCAGCAGAGTTGGGAGGTAAATGCAGAACCCCGAGTCACAGCCTGTAACTACAGGCAAAATATTGCATTAATTCCTCACAAGCTGCTGTGGGAGAGAAAGTAGATTTGTGAGAAAATGGAAAAATGCACAGAAATTTTCAGCAATTGGATATATGGCAGTCAATAAAAATCTTGTAAAGCAGCATTCATGATGTATTTCTGGCAGTACTTGGTGACCCTTCTTAGCCAGGGTTTAAGTACACACAGCCCAGCTCTTTCTTTTACCAGGGAGTTTGGGATTTGCAGCAGCAGCACCGATAGAACTCCCTGCATACCTGCAGTGCACTTCGTACCTCAGCAATGAACAAAAAAAGACTTGTTAATCTCCAGAATGCTCTGTTGGTTTCTAACTTTTCCCTTTCCAAATCTCCCCCTGGTTTTGCTACAGGCTGGGGTGCTTCAGGTATCTGTAAACCCCTATCCTCAGACAGGGAGTCCTCAGTTTTGCATTGTGTTCCAGGACTTGGTTTCAGTTCCCTTAGGGAAAAGCCCTGCAGCTGTCCTAAAGCACAGCTCTTTTCCCAGCGGGAGGGGAACAGCAGTACTGCAACTCCTTGTGTGCCACCACAGGCAGCTCTCACAGACTCTTATTCCCCACAGCTGAGGTTCAGAAGTCATTCCCATGCAAACCTCCCAGGACAGTTCAGTGCTGCTCTTTAGTGGTGTAAATCAGGAAATCAGGGAATTGCAGGTGGAGGTGCGCCCGCCACACCGAGCGGGTCCAGTCCTTGCTGCTCCACCCAGCTGGCTAGCTGGACTGCTGGAAAGGTGTTGGCACTACTGCTAATACGTGTGCAGCTTCTTCTGTGGCTGCTGGGAGATATGCCTTTGTTGTACACACAGTTGTCTCTGCCTCATGCAAGAATGGAAATTAGTTTATTTCCCAGAACAGACAGAGAATTCTATTTAGCAAGGGACTACAGGGTCACTTGCTCCACGTGACTTAATTTAAGAAATTATTGTCTACACTGTATCCAATAATTGCTTAATAAAAATACCGTATTTATTGAAAAGGCTTTGTTCTGTGATTTTTTTTTCAGTTCTAACATCTGATGTCTTTCTTCAGTTTGGGTTCAGTTGCTGTCCTCTTGGTAGGGGTCACTTTCCTGACTGGCATCTTCCCTCTCTGCCTGATGAGGGGCAAAGCCTCATGCTCTTGTTCTTGTTTTTCCTCCTGCAGATTGCTGCCCTGGGCAGCTGGAAGGGATAGACAGGAGCAGCCTGATGGGACAAGGCTGCTTGAGGAAACCAACTCTTCACCCCAGGTGAGGGAGTGGAGATAAAACCAGGAGTCTTGCAGCTGGGAAGCAGTAATAGTGCAGCAGGCATGAGCAAGCAGTCTGCCTGTAATTTTAAAGAAATAAGATTAATTTAAGTAGGCTTTTACAAATTCATATGCTTTATTTTTTTTCTTCAAAGTGCCCGCAAGACCTTGCTTTGTGCTGTGGTGTGCTAAAGGGTAGCTCTGTCATCTCATGGAAGGTCAAATGTCCCTCTGTGCCTCACTGACCTGTCTGGTTAGCACAGGTGACACAACCCACAGCCAGCATGGCACAAAGAAATGGAATAGTTTGCAACCTGTCCTAGTTTCCACACCCACATCCACAAGGTCAGGTTTCTCCCAAAGACTATGACATTCTCAATAGTCTCCAGTAGTTCCGCTCCTGCCAGAATGGACCACTACTTCCACTTCAAGGACTGGAATCTTATCACAACCAAAATTTCCCAGAGCTCAGCAGGTGACATAAATCCCTGCTGACTTTACTCAGGTGTGTGGTAACACTGCTTTTAACACCTTTAGTGCTATGAGGAGTGCAAGCAAGGGGCTCTGAGCAACCTATTCCTGTTCAAGATGTCGAATTGAAGGGGGGCTGGGACTAGGTGACCTTTAAAAGTCCTTTCCAACCCAAACTATTCTATAATTTTATGATTCCAATTCATATGAGCAAAATATATGAGATATTTAAAATCTTACTCTTTTTATTTCTGGCCTTCAGACTGGGTAGGAATTTGTGTCCTGTATTTAAATGTAGTGTTGAATTTCTGCCTCTACTATCACAATATTCCTGTCTGCTAAAGCATCTCTTGGCATGCTGCAGCAATTATACATTTATCAGCCAAATCTGTTTCCAGTTGAGAGAAAAAATAGATTTTGCTTGGGAGCTTCACAGTATTTTAAATAGCAGGGTTATTCCCTATAATATACAGATGAGCAATTACCACCTTTAAATCATGCACTCTATGTTACTGCTCCCATGAATAATGTATACGCCAGTCAGCACTATAAAACAAAATGTTGCTATATCATAATCTGCTCCAGGTGACCTAAAGATACTGGGATCCTTGGCAGAAAGGGAAAAACATAGCACAACCCTCACTCTGCCCATCAGCAGGAAGCATCCATAGCAAGGGTAGAGCCTCACCATCTAACCTGAGATTCTGCAGTAAAGAGATGTGAGCTGGTGCTAATAGCTGGACACTGCTTTTTATCACTGAAAAGAAATAGGCAATTTCAGGGTGCAATTTCTGTGGTCAGTTTAATGTTTTCTTTATGATGACATGGTGCAATGAATCCTATCTACTCACTCTGAAAATGTGTTTTGAGAGAAAGCTCTGAGGAAAGGGCTTACCCTTTGTTTCCAGACCATTTTTTTTCATAAATTGCTTGCTTTCCTTTCTTTCCTCACTGACTTCAGGCAACTATCTTACAACCAGTGGGTTAAGATTTGATTCTCTCCAATGAAGAGCAAGAGGGTTCTGCACTGTAGGTCCCATGCAGACAAAGCTGTCAGCCACACAGGCTGTTTATCAACACTTTGTCATATACTTCACAGCTTTACTATTTCCCATAGATTGCTTTAAACAAACAGAAAAACATAATTGCCTGAGGAACTAAATGGCTTTCCAGTCAGTAAATACACAGTTCACAAAACCCAAGCCTTTTGTTGGCCCATCACTCCCAACGTACTTGAGAGTGGATCAGATCCTCAGTTGGTGTAACAGGACTTGGTGACACAGATGTCCTCTTTTTGTGCTCTGCACGGATATCCCCATGGCACAGATGTCCCAGTTCTGTGATTGGCACCGATATGCCTGTGTCACGATCCACATGGCTATCCCCATGTTGTGACCTGCACAGATGCACCCATATTGTGATCTGACAGCAGTTCAGCTCCCCAGCAAGAGTGGGTTAGCAAGCCCTGCGCATCAGAGTGTTTTGGCACTGAGGCTTCTTGCTGATGTGAAATTCAAATCCTTTCAAGCAAACAACCAACTTTTGCTTGTGGATGGAAAAGGGACAAATGGATTTCTAGAAAACGATGTTCACTGACATTTATATCATTCAGTGAGCTGTCATTTCCTAATGTAATTGCAGAAATGAGGAAAGGAAAAACATCTTTTTCTTGGTTGAGGGTCAGAGGACCCCATCAGGGAAAATGCTGTAATAAGGAAAGCATTTTACAGTCAAGTAGCCAGTTATGCCAAAATGGAAATAAAAGTGTTTAAATGACAGAATAATTAGAGCTGTAATAATTACAGGTTTTAGTAGAAACTTGGAAACGTGAAAATGTATGAAAAACTCAGTTTGTAACAGATTAAAATAGTGCTACAGATCAGGTCAGATTAAAAAATAACCTTTTCTGTTCAAACAAGAGGTGATTTTTGAACAGAAGGGAAAGTGTAGGCAGCATGAAAGGTCAGGATTTTGGTACAGTCTGAAAGAAGCACTGGTAAAAATCCATAGGTACAAATACTGTCCTTCTAAGAACAGTGCCAAAGGGGCACCAAAGGGGAGAAAAATGGTCTGGATACTCAAATTGTACAGAAACCCCACTATCTCTGGTGCCAAAGACTAGATTTAGAAGGACAGCTGACTGCATTTACTAACCGTACTTGCTGACTCTGGAAACTCCAAGCTACTTAGTTTCCAAAAAAGCATAAAAGGCAGTAGGCACAAGCCCTCTGCAAATTGAAGACTGTCACAACTTCCATGTTCTTCTGTCTTCCTACTGCTCTTTCTTTGTCTCATTAACTTGTATTTCCACATTGCTCTTCTCTGGACAGCCTCTCCAAGGACCACAGACTGGGTGCTCGAGCTGGGGTCAAATGTGAGGCACATTCAATAAATTCAGTCTGCAGAAACCACCCATGGCACACAGCCTCAGGTGCTCCACAAAACTGATGCAAGCACAGAGATGGGGGTGCATCATCAGAGACCCCTCCTGAAAAAAACAAGACACAACCCCCCTGGCCCTCCAGGTCACACTTCAAATTCTTGACACAACTGATCAGGAAAAAGGTCAAAATCAGTCTCAGGCAAATGCAGTAAAAAATTAATCTCAGACAAAAGTAAAGGTTTTCAATTGAGTGAGGGATGTAGGTGTTTGTTTCATTGTTTGTTTGTTTGTTTGTTTGTTTGTGGTGAGCTTTCTACTTTAATATCACATACCTAGTTAAAACAGCGCAGTTTCCTACATCTTCCGTTTCCGAACACAATCGGCACAATCTACCACGGGAGCGTAGCTGTTCGAGGTTTGACCAGTTGAGACTATTGACATAAAACCCCACTGCTGCCCTTAGCAGGGCTGTCCTGCACTGCTTATTCAGCCCATTTGCCACTGACTGATGCCGTTTCGCAAGTGGAGGTGCTGCCGTAGAATACATCAGCAAGGCTTTGTGTTTGTCTTCTCAAACAGCTCCTGACGAGTCTAAATTTAGAACACTGCCAGCCTGCCTTATCAGCTAGACACATAAAAGCTGGGATCAGTTTAATTAACATTCACACAGCCCTGCTGCAGAGAGTCCCCTGAAAGTGGCATGATGGGAATCACATACAGCAAACACACAGGTTTAAGAGGGAGTCCACACTTGGTTTTTCTCAGTGTTGGCAGGGTGGTACGTGCAGCCCCTGCACCTTACACATCCCTGCTCCCATTCTGGGTGCTGCCCTTGAGGCTGGCAGCACTGGGGTGTGAGTGACAACTTTTCCAGCCTCTTTCCCAGTGGCTGCAGAGAGGCACAGGGTACAGCTGCCACCGGTGGGGCCTCTGTTGGACACCATGGTGTGGGACCAGTCCCAGCAATGACAGTGGCACCACAGTCTCTGTGAGACAAGAGAGCCTAGTTGGAGATGAAGGATGAAGCGTTAGCACTGATGAAGACCCCAAGTTTGAAGGAAATTATGGATGTCTCCTTGAGGACAAGTCTGGCATGCAGAGACAGTGTGTTGTCCACAGGCAGGTTCATCCTCCTGCCCCAGCAGCTGATGACATTGGCCAGACTGTCCTTGTCCTGGGGGCTGCAGTGTCCTACAGGAGTACATAGCAGGACTGATGGATGGATAGGGGCAGGGACAGTGCTTTGGTAGGGCCATGCTGTTTGCTGCACCTCAGCTCAGGTGACACACAGCTCATGTCACGGCGTGATGTGTGTTTGAAGTGGTGCCAATAGGTTAAAGTGAGAGTGTCAGGTTGGCTGGGCACAAGAGAGGGAAAGGTCACCCTGCTGCCCTTACTGCCTGCAGCTGATGTCTCCTGCAGTGTTTTCTGCAACAGGGGGTGTATCTGCATGTTTGCTTTTGGATTTGTGATCATTGAAGTAATCTGGGAATTCTGAATTGCCAAAGAGAAAGTGTTCAACTATTTCTGTGCAATAATGATTTTACACTGATAGCATGGCATTAGGCAATATGGCACATGAGTAAAATAATTTTTCCTGTTTCATGTGCTCAGCCCAACTCTAAAACCATAATCAACCAAACAGAAAGACTCGGAGGGGAAAAGTGAATTAAAAAATTAATTCAGAGGGAGTGCTTACACCAGGATTAGTGATTTAATTCAATGCAGGAATTACTGTAGGCATGCATAATTAAGAGTCAGTTTTGTACTTCTCTAACTAAGAAAGGAAAAAAAAATTCTGACACTTGCAATCTGATAAACTGCAGTGGGATGTTCTTAACTTTTGCACTCCAAGTGTCTTTACTACATGGATTTCTTATGAGACTGGGGGCCAAATGAAGGGCAGGAACTGTGATTTTCAAGATTTCAGAACAGCTCAATGGCCACCAGCGTTATGAACATGATTTTCAGCAGCGACCTCCAAAGATGCAGTGAGTAGCTCACAGAGAGATCTGGGAACGACATCAGTGGTGTTTTCAGTGAGTGCAGAGAAGACTTTGTGTGGTCGTCTGGGAGAGACATTATGGGCTGGCAGCAGTCCACAGGCTCAACTACTTTAGAAACCACTGATGTAATTTGTGGCATAAATAATGTTTTTCTGCAGCCTTGAAACCTTTCAGAAAATAAATAACACTTTATTTTATGGATACACCTTACAAACCTTTACATCAAGCACAGGTATTTGGGTTATACAAGATAGGCAGTAATAGCCCTTAAGGGAGTCACCACAACATTGAGTGACTTTCGGCACCAAGCAAAGTTTTTATGCCAAAAGTAGGAAGTTTAAGTAAGTAAATATTCATCATATCACGCATGCATTCATCTTTAATCTATGATATTTACTAATAGCTGGTAAGAGAGTACCAGCTTAGCTATTAGACACAGTGAAGTAAGTGCATGTCAGGAGGGGATGGAAAATTTTCCTCCAATTTTAGTAATTCCTTTCTCTCTACTCAGAAGATTCAGTCTTTGGAGAGTTGTGGTACTGAAGTCTACTGCCAGTCCCAAAGGTGATGCTGCTATGTCAGTGCTAGAATTTTAATCCATATGCCAGGCTCCCTGTAATTTTGGATCTAGAAATTTTCTCTTCTGTCTGCCCCTGATACACAAATAGAGGGAGAGAATTTTTAAATACCAATTACAAAGGAAAATATCATTGTTTAACAGCTTGCCTGAAAATCCTTTGCAAATGCCAAAAGATCTTGCAAGATCAGGGGAATTTTTATGTTGTTCAGAATTTTATGTAGAATAAAGTAAAAAGAGGCTCTGAAGGGAAATGCTGCTGATCTACTTAAAACTGCACAGTTTTACTAAATGAGGGACCTTTAGTATTTTCTTCCTCTCTTTCTGTTTAGTTATTGATTTAATTTTTGAAAGCTGTGAAAGCAGAGGCTCTAGGAAATTTGAAAACATTTTCCTTTTAAAATAGAAGGAATTAACTGTTAATATCTAGCCCTAGTGAAGAACTTCAGAGGCACAGACTTGAATTTTATTGCTTGGTTCCCAGAGGAGTCTTAAATCCCTCTTTTTTTGGTTCTCTAACTCAAGTAAGTACAAGGCTGCTCAGTCTTCTTACGGAACATGGTTAAAGAAGGATAACAGTAATGTCCTGGCACCATGCCTGGGAAGTGAGGTTGGCTTTAGACAGCAGTGGTTCAAACACCCATCTCCACTTACCAAGAAAATGCCCTCAGCATGAGAGGCTGGCTGAACCCAGGACCTCCTGGACAACGACTGTGGGAGTCATGAGCATGTAGGCAAGGACACTCAGTGGGGAGCCCAGGGCTTTTCATCAACTTCACTTCATGCTACCCTTGAATATAAAAATAGAAATATTTCAGGGTATGAAATGCCACATTTTGGTGCTCCCAAAATTAAATTGTTGGTAATTTGGTTTTGATCAGTCTTTTTCCTTTTTGGCGAATTCCATTTCTTTTACATCCAGTGTCACACTTTGAAGTACAGCAGTGGCTTTATATCTAAAGAAATAATTATGGTCATGAACCTGTAGAAATACTGTAATGTTTGTGCAATCCAGGGGTTTATGAATACAAGATATGCATTCCTGCAAACATGCTAAAAGAGTTATTAACCTTCATTGTGTGGAAATTTATTTTTGATTTTAAAAAATTCCCCAAAGTGGGAAGAAATCTGCCACAATTTCCTTGTTAAAATTTCTGCTTCTTTCCATTTCTGTTGTTGCTTCACCTGGCCTGCAGTGGCACAGATGACACAGCCAGGCCAGCTCCATTAACAGTCCCAGCAGCAGCCTCTTGATGAGACACGGCTGCATTCCTTCCTGCCCAAAATGCTCCTTGGAGGCCATGGAGCAAGGAGCATGTATGAAGTCAAAGATGCCCTCCTCAGCCCTCATCCAGCCTCAGGTATGATGAGAAACTCAGCTTCAAGGTGAGCCTTTGCATGGCAGCAAAATGTTTCCAGAGCAAAAATAGCAGCACTTATTTCCACAAATATAAATCCATTGAAACATAGACTGCAAGCTGTTGCCATAAAATGCAGATACGTTTACCAGGACTTGAAAGCACAAATTCATCCTCTCTTCTTGTCAGTGTTAAAATTTTTGTGGGAAATCTCATGTGAGTCCTTGGGTTCTCTCTGCATGACACCACACTGGATGTGAGAACACACCAGGCAAACATAAGCCCCTAGGCTTTAGATAACATGCAGGTGCAGTTGATATGGGTCAAATGTTTTTGTGAATCAGATTTTACAGGTGATTTTCTTGGAAGGTTTTTGGGGCCAAATGCCCCTTAGGACATTTTAACTCATTGTAATCACAATAGTTTTCTTTGGTGACCAATATCTCTGGGCTGGCTGGTGCAGGTGCAGTTTAAGTCCTCTGTAACAAAATTCGAAAGGAAGTCCTTGAGACTTACTTTCTTGTCTCTTATAGAAATATCACACTGTAATTGTCCTTTTGTCTGGAAAATGGGATTTCTCCTGTTTCTTTTCTCCAAGTCATTGCCTCAAAGGTTTTCCAGTTCCTAGGTTTGTAGAAGGAAAGCTGCAGAGAAATGGTCAGGCTCAGGATGAGGTTTCATGCAGAAAACGAATTCCCAGACACCACCAAAGCAGTAAGTTGTGTGTCTGAGTGAGGGTTATATCCCCTCCTTTTCATTATCTCTTGTCAAATGAATTCTCACAAGTAGAACAGCTATAAATGGCTACTCTGGTATTTTTCAAAAAAGGAAATCCTAAAAAGAAATATGCAAACCTCAACTGATTTTTAATGCATTCTTTAATAAGTACTGAATGTTCTCAGCACTCCAGGGGAAGCAGAAGGAGTGGTATATGCAGCCTATTTTTAGACTCTCTAACATTACTTCCAGTGCATCCAGTAATGTATTACTGATTTCCGGATGGTAGAACACTGAACTCATTTAATTTCTCAAAGCCTGTCTAAAATTCAATAATTGTCTTCAGCTGTCTGAATTTTCACTGCCTATCATTAGTCTGGCTGTGCTGAACCTTCCCATCACTTGAGCCAACCTGCTACTCCCCACACTCTGCAAATGCCTTGCAACCCACAGCTCATAAGGCTCTGATGTGGTGGCAGCTGTGTAAATCTTCCTCATTTCCTGCGTCCATCACGGAGAGGGTAACTGCTCCTCTCACATTCAACCCTTCTGTCTGATAGGAGGAGATTACAAGATTACAGGCAATGTTTTCAGAACCCAGAGTTCAAATGTGCAAGTACTGGCAGGCACACACTGTGAAACGTGGTCCAGTTGATATTCAGCACAAAAGTTCCTATCATTAGTTCTAAAGTAAATTGGGCTGCCATGGGAAGAAGGGAAGTTCTTTGTCAGGGTAATACATGATTAATAGCAAGCCAAAGATTAGCTACTAAAAACCAGGTTGCTGGCAGAGTGCATGAGGCTCTATACTGGGACTGTGCAACGCTTTCTGTATGTATGCACAGAGGCCATTTTTGTACGAGAGTGACACACTGATGTGCTGATGGAAAAGGAGACGCAATGTGTGCTACGCAGCGAGAAGATAATACAAAATAAATCACGGTAGTCTAATCTAAAGCTGTCTGGAAAAATTGTCACCAGAACACTAAATAAGTGGGCAATAAGCTTGCAGGTGAAATTGAGTGCAAATAAAAGCATAGTCAAACTCAAGGAGAAAATTACCTTGACTGCAACATCCCCATCCACAGACTCTGAATTACCCCTTATGAGCCAGAGAAGAGCTCTTGATATCAATGTGACTAGTTGCCTGGAAATGCCAGTCAGCACTCAGAGAAAGACAAGTAAACTATGAGACGTGGTCAGCAGTATGACTGTTGCAGTAGAGTACAAAATGTTGGAATATTTGGATTTAATGTATTTTATTAGTCTAGGTAGTATAGGTAGAAAAGCAGTAGATGAGTGTTCAGGATGCAGTGTTCAACCTTTTCTGCATCTCAGGAAGAGAGAAGGAAATGGGAAACGTGATTATACCACCTTATAAAAGCATATAAATGCATCTCCAATATTGCTTGCGGTGTCAGTCATCCCAGCTTAAAAATATGATAAATTTGAAAACTGCAGAGATAAGGTATATAAGCTTCTTTTGAGAGCAGAAAAATATAGTTTTAGATTCTTCAGCATGCAGAAAAGAGATTAGACATGGGACTCTGCATAGACAAGAACTGGTGCTACAGTGATAGGGAAAAGTAATAGGGAAAAACAATTGATTTTCCTCACAATACAAGGACTGTGAACATCTAATATGATTACTGGGCAGTAGATTTTAAATAAACAAATGGAAGTGCTTTTTAATGCAATATTTAACTGAATTGTGGAACTCTTCGGAAAAGTTTAGCACTATTATGTAGGAGACGGAATCCTGAACACATAAAAATGTAGGGATATGGGAAGACCAGAAATATAGGTATCACATTTAAAAGTCAGTGGCTAGAAGGGAGAATAAATGTCAAAATGCCCTTGTTTGCACAGGATATTTAGTAAACTGGTGAAAAAATTTGTCCTGTGAATGCCCTTGGTGAAGACAAAGAGAGGATGTTCTTTCCATTAACTGTATGGCTGGAAAAAGTTAAAACTTTCTCTGATATGATATAAAGCTTAGCAAGTCTTCAAACTAAATTATGTCCTATTTTAAAATCCTGTATTTGCTACACTTTTAAGCTCTTTGCTCTGTGGTGAGCTAGTCAGTAACTGCTAGTTTTAGACACAAAACTCCATAATCCATGGACTAATCTTAAACAAGCACACATCCCCAGACACCTTTTTCCTCGTCCCCTCCCTGCTGCAGTTGCATTTCTGCCTCCCCTGATCCATATAGTTTAGCAGTCACTGACTTAGCCACAGAACAACTTATTTCTTGTCATCCTGCCTCTCTATCGGCTCCAGCTTAGGCTTCATTTGCAGAGTTATTTTTTGCATGATTTGTTTTTTCCAACTCTTTTTGCCAGGTGACTAGCAGGTAAGAGTTTGTGAGAGACACAGGCAGAGCATGGTGGTACAGGACACCTTGAATACACATTTAAGGAGTTTTGCCCTCAGAATTATGTCAGCCTGAGGATTAAAGAAATTGCACATTCAGCTGACAAAGCCATGCCAGGAGATGGCCTTGGAGAGACACAGGAATCTTCTTTGTGACAGTTTGCCAGGAGAGCTTTTGTCGTTCCTCTAAACACTATAAACTCCACTGGGAAAACAACTCATTCAACAGCACAAAATGTGCAAAAGGGCACTTGCCACTTGAATTTGGTCATTGGACTGAGGTCTCTTCTGGCTACAGCTCAAGGCAAAGGGTGTATGTGGCAGAGACAAGAGGTCATGGGAGCTAAATGGGGCTCAGCAGGGGCAGAGATCAAAGGGTGGTTATTACTCAAGCTGATCTGTGAGAGATGGTGCAGAGTGAATGGGTCCTTGGCAGCTCCTCTCCTCCCCAGCAACTTTGGAGCAGTTTTTAACTAAATACGGCACTCTGCATGAAAGCTCAGCTTGATGCAGTGTCAAAGGGAAATATTGCACTTCACTTCCACTGCCTCACCCCAGCTGCTCTTGCACTTGATAGTGACAGGCTATTTGTCCAAGCTGCAGAGATGCTGTTTCATGCAGCACTTGCCAAATTCATCATTATGATGTCCCAGAGAAATTTCCTTCTTCCTCATAATTCAAGTCAGGGCAGTCCTGGGAGCATCTTTTTATTCAGATCAAAGCTCGAGAGCTCTGCAAGGATGATCTTTCAGAACTGCGCCTGCAGCGGGTGCTGGTTGCTCACCCAGGACAGGCACAAGCTGTTGCAGCACCCATGGGGTCCCTGGGAGCCACATGTCCCCTTGTACCCCGTGCTCCTTAGCAGCAGAGACAGGGGTGGGTAGGTGTTTCGCAAATGTCCCAGGAGCTGAGCCATGGAGGGGGAAGTGACTGTGCCATACTCTGTTTCTGTAAAAGCTGCCTTTGACCTTAACTTGCCTGTTTCCTCTCCTTCCCAGCGCAGCATCGCATGTGTCCTCTCCTGCAGGAGGTGCGAGCAGTGAGGCACTGGGTGTTTGGGCTGCTCCTAACGTGGGAGGCCCAGATGGGGCAGTAATTAGTCGGCGGTCATAATTACACAGCCCTCCAATAGCACCACAGAGGAGTGAGCTTGAAATCCACTTCCCCACGTAGCTGTTTGTGCCCCCCAGTCTGCAGACGGACATCCCCTCCATTTCACATTGCATTCATGAAACTGTAGATGAAACTTGTCTCTGCCTGGGAACATGCAGCAGATCCATATTTAAACAGCTGAATTGCTCTTTCTGCAATAGCCTACAGGAGCAAAGAGAGAGGCTCCTCTTTATTTCCTGTTTTATGACAACGCTTGGCAAGGAGAGGATAAGAGAGCTCCACCTGGCTTCCCCATCCAATTCCGTGTTTCATTTTACTGCCTCCATTTGGTTTTTGCCTTGCTGTCAACACACTCCTACTGCTTCACCATGCAACCTTAAGTCCTCCTCCTCCTCCTTCCTCCTGGCTGCCTGCACCAGCCCTGCCACATGGACATGTCCCTTGCCACCAGGGCAAGGTGGCTGTGAGGGGTGCATGGGGGGGTAAACACAGGAGGAGTGAAGGGCCGTGTTGGTGTCCACAGATCAGAGAAGATTCAGTTCAAACATCTGCATTTAATTTCTCTGAACAAAGGCCAGCAAAGTTTTCACTACAAAGCAGCCCCTCATATTACAGTTTTTCTGTGGCTTTTTTAATTGCCCACAGGAGAGGAGTGTGAAACACATTCTCAGAACAGGCTGTCTGTAAAAATTATTTTTTGTAATGACTTTTCCCTCCCATGCAATCTGGATAGAATTTTGAGTATGTTGCACTCAACTTACAAGTCTAAGGTGAAAGACTAGAAGAAAACCAAAAGAATATGTTGCCTGCTAGGACATAAATTCATGATTTAAAAAAAAATCAAAGAACACACCAGGCTAATCCACAGCATTTACCTTTTCCCATCTATAACAGACTTACTTGACAGCAAACACCAAGGAATCCCATGGGGTTTTTCCTGATTAAACAGGTTGTGAAGAGAAAATATGTGTAAAGGTGAGAGAAGGTTTTCCAACTTTTAAGTTGGGAACAGAAATATTAAGAGACAAGGGGTCAAAATAAAGTCTGAAAAATAAAGAAGACAAAAGGAATAGGGTATGCTGCATCTCTTAGAAACATCAATACACTGCCAGCCTGGAAAGCAGTGGGGACAGAAGAAACACAAACTGCGCAGTGAAATAATAAAGGCAGCCTCAAATGTAGATAGTATGTAGTACATCCTTATTAGAGTTAACAGTTATGAGAGAAAAGTTATCCATCCACTAGAAAAAGTTCGATGAGGGCATAGCCACAAAATTAAATTCCTTCAGCTGCACCCTATTTGGTTTACTCTTTCATTGATGGAAATTGTTCCCCATTAAGCCTAGTGCAGCAAACTCCTTTTCTAGAAAATTAGCTTGAACTCTTCTAGATCTGGGGACCAGAGATTAAAGAAATCCTTCTGAAAATTAATTTAATTTGCCTCTTTGCTGTTTTGGGCAGACAGTTAAGCTTTTGGAGGAATTTTATGCTCTTATTCGTATCTTAATGTCTTCCCTACAGCAATTAATTAAAGGTGGACAGAGCTGGCACAGCTGCATCCTCAGGTAACTGGTGGGTCTGGATGTGAATTCTGGCATGTGCATGCGTGTGAGAGGGTGAGGAGCTGGAAACAGTGCGAAGAAGTTAATGGTCCTTAAGACTTCAGACATCATCTTGGATCCATTAGATAAACTAGCTATAGAAAGGGGGATGGTGTGAGCTGTTTCCAATACCCCAGGGTACCTTCTAGTGTCACAGGAGTGGCTGCCAGGGCAGCGTGCAACCAGGCTGCTCTTCAAACCCTCTACAAGCAAATGGCCTCATCACTGCTAGCGGTGATGGGCTTGATGGTATCTCACTTGGCCTCTGTTGAGAGATCAATTTTGAGAGCGGAGAATCACTCCAGTAATTTATAGAAATAAGGGATAAGCCTCAGCAATACAGATCTAAAAGGAGAAATAGAGACATCAGAGTAGTCACTCAGCAGATGTCCCTGCAGAGGAAGCACAGTTACTTTCTCGACCAAGCTTCACACCCCATCAGACAGGAGAGTGGCAACTGCGTGACTAAATGCTCTGTTCATAAAGTCTTTGCTGTCTGGGAGAGAAGGTAAATAAAACAAAGCATAGTCAAGCCTCAGGTCAAATTTATGTGTGTTTGTTATCAAGGTCATGCTGTGTAGGGCAGAAGTTTTCCAAATATTATAATCCGTCCAAAAATGGAATGGAATGGAATGGAATGGAATAGAATAGAATCGAATAGAATAGAATAGAATAGAATAGGTCAGTGCAAGGAATCTGCAGCAATCCATTCTCTAATCCAACCGCCTGGCCTCTTCAGGGCTGACCAAAAGTTGAAGCATTCAGGGCATTAAGTTATTAAGGGCATTATCCAAATGTATCTTAAACACTGAGAGGCTTGGGGCATCCACCACCACAGCAAGACACCTGTTCCAGTGTTTGACCACACTCTTGGTAAAAAAATGCTTCCTAATAACAAGTTTGAGCATCCCTGATGAAGCTTTGAGCTATCTCTTGTCCCTCAAGAGAGTAAATAACACCTCCTCCTTTGGTATCATTAAAATGTTGCTAACGGTGCATTCAACTCCTGCATCCAGATCATTGATAAATACATTGAACAGGACTAGTCCTAGAGCTGAACCCTGAGGAAAGCACTGGTGGCTGTTAGCAGTCAGATGAAGCCCCACTCACTACACCCCTCTGAGCCCTGCCATTCACCCAGCACTGTGAATCCACTCATCCCACAGCTGGACAATGTGTCCAAAAGGAGGCTGTGAGGGACACTGTCAAAAGCCTCACTAAAAATCCAGAAAAACTACATCCGCTGCCTTCCCTTCAGCTGCTAGGTGAGTGAACTTACTGCAGTTATCAAATCAGTAAGATAACCTCCCCTTGTGAAACCATGTTGTCTCTGCCTGATTATTGCATTGTTCTTTCAGTAGCACCCAATATGATCATCTCCATATTTTTTCCTGGAACTGAGGTTAGACTAGTGGGTCTACAGTTCCCTAAGTCTTCCCTCACACTTTTCTTGTAAACTGGAATAATACTGGCTAACTTCCAGTCAGCAGGGACCTTCCTAGACTCCCAAGATCTTTGGTAGATGATTGAGAGTGGTCCTGACATAAAATTCATTAAGTATTTCAGTATCTAGGATGAATCCCATCAGGCTGACTGGACTCATGAACATTCAGCTGAAACTTATTTTTATATACACATACTGAAATTGTAATAGCTATATGTGCGTATATATACATATATATATGTATATATACAAATGTACATGTATATATAAATAACATTTATCTATTGAGATACATATACAAGAAATTATGGAAGCTAGGGTCCAAAACTAATCCTTGTGCCTGTACTACTTAAGGAAAGAATAGTTGAAGCCATTAAAAATTTAATACCGGAGGTACACAGGTAGGCAGAATGAGCTTCCACCAAGGAGAGCTGTTTCATGGAAGTCAGAATTTGGGATGACCTCTAGCTAGATGCCATCCTAATGATGCTGAGGCTGTATATGTGTTATTAATGAAAAACGCTGCAAAAACTCTGGAGTGAGAGTTTGAGTGTTAAATTATGCAAGTGGAAAGGACTTGGTTAACAATTTTTCTGGCTGAGGAACAGATCCTGATAATGAGGGGAATTTCAGATAGAAAATGATAGAATTCACCTTGTGACTTGGCTGCTTACCTTGTGATCTTCTCCTACTGTGTCAATGAACATGGAAACAGCCTGAGGCTGCAGACAGGTCAAACACAGCCTTAGAAATCAGACCTGAGCAGGTCCAAAGGATGGGAGTCTTCTGACCGAGTGTGCATGTCTTCAACTGAAGTTCTTGCATTTACTGACTCAAATGTCAGCAGTGAGAAATGGAAATTGGCTCGTCCCAGGTCAATATGCTCCATAGAGCAATGAGTCATTCCTGTATTCTGCAGTTTCGCCCCATCAGCTGCAAAGGAGGGGGAAAACCAGAGCTAGAATACTAGCTCAGACTTGTGTGTCTAGAGAGGAGAGCTTCCATAAAAATATCTGTTAAGTACACTTGTGTGTTAACAGAGTAATTTCCAATTAAACACCTTTCACTAATCTGCTGCAAGTATGGAGCTCACTGAGATGTAGGATAAGACACACAATTGTTCAGAGGCACAATTTCTACAGGGAAAATCCCTACCTGGAGTGAGGTGGTCCATACCAGTTACACGCTGCCTTCATATTTGTGTTCACCTGAAGGTGCAGGGGTCAAAGCTGAAGGAAAAGGTTATTGTGAGCTCCAGATAGAAGGTTAGGCATATTCACACATCTCGCTGTCTTGTAGGATTCCACCACTCTATGGTGAGATATCTCTGCCCCCTTTCAGGATTATTATTAAAATCTGTTCCCTTTGAATCCCTTTCAGTTTAATTCTCAAGGGTAAGCACGGCTACTTATTTATCCCCAGAAGCACACAGAGATCTGACTGCAGCACCAACCAGCACAAACACGTGGGGTGAGCGTGCCATACCTCCCCACTTCACACACAACTCATAGCGGGCTGCTGCGACCCTGTGCCTCTGTGTTGCTCAGCAGGTGGCTTTTTGGACGCTGCAAAATTCACCTGTTTACTTTGAGCTGCTGTGATCACACTGGACAGCTTAGGTTCTCTCTGTTTGAGCTTTTGTTCTCAACTAATGACAGCAGTGCAAAAGGGATTATCTTAGTGAGGCCAATCTCTGTACATTTACCCCATCGACATCAGGGGGGCTCTATGGATACAGCACATGTTCAGAGCTCCCTCTGAGTGTGAAACAACTCAGGAATACAAACGTAAATATACCGCTGACAACTTCCCCAGCTCAGGCCTCTGAGCAAGGAGGGCCAGCAGCAGCAGGTGATAAAAGCCCCCCTCGTGCTGTTCTCTTCAGCCTCTGCATTTTGTTCAGCAGTGCTGCAGCAGGTGTTAAGCTCACAAATCATATATTTTTCCTTTCCCATATAGACTGGAGAATAATGAAATGAGCATGAAATATATATGCATTCAAGAAGAGTTTCTTCCTTCTAAAGTCTCTCTCTGGATCAGGTTAGTGAAGCTTTTAGCATTACAGTGACTTTAATTTCTTTCCCCGAAAATTCCCTAAGGTGGGATTTGCAGATTTTAGACCTGGCTTGGGTGCACACTTCACCTGATGCAGACAGCTGTTAAAAATCAGCACATATAAGCATAACATAAGCATGCAAATGAGAAAAGAAAACTTTGATATCCTCACTCTTTCTTCCTTGATTACAGCTAAATGTTCATCAGTCTCCATAGTTACCTATTTACTATGGATAGAGCAGCCTCATGGAAATATTGCATTGCTGTTGGACACAATCTGAGATTTATTACTGTGAATTTCACACTTGGGGTAAGGGGTGTAGATAGCATGTTTGTTCGCCTGCAATGGATAGTAAAATAAGTTCATCTTAGATCTGTTGAAATATTTCAAATTCCCATTTCTTGAAGTATTTTTTTCAGCTCCACCCTGGCAGATTTCTTGCAAAGATATTCTACAACAGAGAGAATTTATGAATGGATGATGAAAAGCACAGCCAAAGCATTTGTTTTATGGGGGCAGATAAGATTATCTTTCCTAACCAATTCAAGTGATAGACATTGCTGGAGACACTTTAAAGCCACTGTGCTAAAGCTATAACATCATTAATTATTCTGCAAATACCAGGTCATGTTTCAAATATGTACCAGAAATTATTAACTCTGAAACTTATCATGTCTAATTCACCTCTTCAAAAGCCACCTGAAGGAGTCTCAAATATCAAACATCTGGTAAATGCAAAGTCTCCATAGACAGAGACAACTTTTCCACTAACCTGTCATTAGAGAAGCCAGTAACACAACCTTTTCTTTTTAAATACACCTTAACTCCTGTTCTTGTCTTTCTTATGATAATTCTCTTGATAAATTGTAAAAGAATTACTATGAATTATTTCCATAACTAATAAACTACCAAAGAGTGGCCAAATACTGCTTATGTGACTCCAGTGCTGTTGCTGAGGCCACATAAGTGTGAGAGGGGGCATAAATCAGCCTTTCACATCTGCAGGGGCTGATGCTGTTGCTTTTTTCAGTATAACTGTGCCTTTTCTCATGGCTGTGTGAGAAAAGTAATGAATTTGATTTAGCACTTGCTTCACTTGCAGCTTTGCCATGCTGTGAATGTGCAGGAACATTTTCAAAGGAATGTTTGTGTTGGGAACAATAAAACGAATCCATTTTTTCTGTGCATGTTGCAAGGCTCCTGCTACCTCCCTGCTGAAGGGAGAGCAGTCCTTACTTGTCCATGCCAGAAAGGTGGTTCAAGGGCAGGATTCTTGTCCCCATTAGCTTCAGGGGCCCTGGTCAGGGTATCCCACACTGCGCCAAGTCCCATCAAAAACAAGGCATTTATTTGTGGATTCAGTTACCATAATATTAAAATCAGTTGAAGCTGATTATACTCTGGAAGGTGCAGTCAGAGTATGAGACTAAGAGTGAGCTGGTGAAAGAGGGCCAGGAGCAGCTGGGCCAGGAGCAGCAGTTATTCATCTGTGTGATAGGTGCCAAAGCGTTACTGACATAGCAGGGACAAAGTTTTTCAAAGCTCGAGCCAAATGACTGCGAGGCTTGTCTTCCTTCACATGTACTGCAACACACCTCACCCACTCTCCATTGGTTATGAACTCATATCACTGATTGTCCACCCATGTTTTAATTTCTTCATACTCTTGTATCCATGGCAAGTGTCCATCTGCAGGCCAGCCGCTCGTAACACCCCGTGTTCAGTGCAGAGGGATCTTCTTCCCCCAAGGATGAAGACCTGTATATTCCTGCAGCCCCTGTGGCACCTCAGCATGCCACTGCTCAGGCACAGGCAGATCCCTGCACACCCTTTTCCGTGCCTTGTGAGGGCCTCCCACCTAACTGGCTTCAGAAAATACTTGATTATAGCTGAGCCTGTCTTTCAAGACTGAGTAGCCGCTATTTTAACTCCGCTTCTCACCGCCTCCCCATCGCAGCACAACTGAATGAGCGCTACTCCAAGTGGCTGATGCACCGACTGCAAATGGCTGCGATGTGCTGAAAGGCAGCCACATTCCTGAAAATGTGAGCTGCAAGGGGGCTGGAAACACATCATCTTGCCACTGGAACAAGCCCCTCCAGTGTTAACTCCCTTCCTCCACACACCCCACTTTCCAGCAGAGGTAGAAAGTGACTGGCCAAACAGGCAGCTGCTCTAAAGGCATCAGTAACAGGCAGAGAGGGTGTTGTGGGATTTCATCCCAGGATACTACATCAGACAAGTGCACATATACACAGGCAAGGAGACATGCATAGAAATTATCCCCCACACTTTACACTGCACTCACTGCTGTCACTGGGAGCTCTTCCACGCTCTGCATAGGGACAGAAATGCTGACAGCAATGCTGGTGACAGGAACTATCTGCACCCTCTGCAATTTCAATTCAGGCTGCCAAAGAGTAGCTTAGAGAGGCTGCAAGTATCCTTCATTTCTGCTTGCTGCTCCAGTGCTGTTGCACCTCCAGAGTGGTCACTGCAAACCTGTATGATCTAAAGAATTTCAGCTTGTAGTAAAGTAAGATTTGAAAGAAAAAGATAAAACTGATATGGGAAATGCCTACATACTGATGTATAAGAAAAACAAATTTTCTAGGGAGGTGCAGTATATTTACTAAACAAGCTGTGAAAACAGGGAAAAGAACGGGCAAGGTTTCTGAAGTTGTACAGCATGGCTGGGCGTTAATTCAGGCTAGATCGGGGGGCCTGGAATAACCCACATTTTATGAATAAAGCAAGGAAGTAGATTCTGAGCTTGAGGATTACCAGGTACAGAGGAAGCTCCCCATAACATGGAAATATGTCTGTTTCCCCCTATGAGATGTGAGATATTCCTCCCTTGAACTACCACTGTAACCTGGGCTCCCTGTCATTTACAGCAGAGAGAGATTTGTGTCTGAGGAATTTGAATTTCACAGAAACCAGGGGATAAATGACCCTGCACTTGGATGAGAGCTTTTTTCCTCAACCGCCGGTCTGTAAAGTGCAGAAGGCAGTAAATAGAAAAGGAGACGTGCTGGTTGCTGCAAGGCACAGCCCAGCCTCTCTGTGAGCAGTTACACTAAGTTCATCTCTCTGGAGTAGCTCCTGCTGAGTTTCACATTGTGCAGACATCTCTTTATGAAAGTTCCTGTATTACCATCCCATCCCCTTTCTAGTTTGATGGGACCCATCCACCTTGTTTCATTGAGAACCTTAGAAAACTGTACTTGCCATTAACTTCCCCTGAAAACACTGACACTTGAACCAATCTCCCTTGGGGAAATGGGTATAGTTCACACAAGATCCAAAGTCACAGAGGGGTTTAAGTGCCAAACACTCACTGTCTGCCTGCATCAGTGGCACCCTCTGCATATTACTAGAGTCTTTAATTTCTCTTCTAAATTTGTATGCTCAAGGCACTTATTACTGGACAAAAGTCACAGACTTATAAGATATTCAAACATTCACACAGATCTGTAGTCTCTGGAGTTAAATCCTGCTTCCATTTCCACCCAGCAAAGCTACTGAGAGCACAGCAAAGTGTGAATGCAAATGAAGACATCATTTGACTCACAATGATTTGTGTGTCTTGACAGGCAAGGACCAAACACAGCACAGACATTGCCTCAGATAGTTTCTACTCTACAAAAGCAAATAAACCAAACCAGCCAGAAATGGCTGGTGGGAGAGAAATAAAAGTTTTGCCATGCATTTTAGAAAAGGTCAAGGACAGTGAAATTGCCTGCATATCAGCTTAAGCCAACTTTTCCAGTAATGGATCATTCCTGCTGTTATTTGAGATTATGTTCCCAAATGTGACAGCTAAGAAGATCTTTGAAATCCCAAATGGAAATACAATACTCTGCTATCTGAAGACCACTCACTGTGAATACAAAATACTCAGTCTGTGGATCTACTGGCTCTGGATTGCACCTACCAAGAAGATCCAGCTCCACCTGCATCTGTCCACAGGCAGCAGTGACATGGCCCAGGACCCATGGCCCAAGGTTCCAGTTATGCCAACACAAGTTAGAAGGAAAATGGCTCAGGCAACTGGCTTGATCCTTCTTTCATCCAGATACAATTTTCACGTGGAAGTATTTCTGAAAAGTCAACTGTGACACAAATAGCTACTGCAGATACTAGAACTACTGAAAACTAATAGCCAGAAAATGTTTCCCCACATAAAGATCACTGTTGAATTCAGGCTCTGTATGTAAATGAAACACATCTGTTGGCTATGTATATTATGAAAAATATGCTGGATTGAAACACTCTGAAGAATGCTATTGAACCACACGGACTTTCTTTATAGACATTTTAGAAGGGATTGCAAGGTCAGACTAAGCAGAGAAAAATAAAAACACATAAGATAAAGGCAGATCTGTGTGTACATATGAGATAAAGGAAGATGTCACCCTCATAATCAACTCTGGTAGCCAGATGATGCCTTACGTCAGTCTGAAGAGTCAGTCAGTGTTTTGCACTCAGAGGGTCTCCTTTGCAAGGAGGACCTCAGGAGGCATTTATTTGCTACAACACTGTTAAATTATGAAGAACAGACAAAGAGGCCCCCTATTCATGTACACCTAGCAGCTCCCATCACCCACTTTTTTTAGGAGGTGCCAAGAGAACTGCTGTGCTGCAGGGGGTGAGCTAGTGGAGAGGGAGGAGAAGGCAAAGGCAGCACTGACCCTTCTCAGGACAGTCCAGTGCTGTGTGGGTGCCTGACAGAGTCTGTGCATCCCCCCATTACATTGCTGCAGCCACATCTAGACCTGAAACAGATCCACACACCCTCTTTTGGCTTTCCAAATGATCCATGTTTGGGGCAGAGGTTCCCATCACTTTGGTTGTCTGTGGCTTCCTGCATTTCTGACTGGAAAGGGGAAGCTTATGTGCAAGGCAGCAAGCAGAAGGATGGTCAGGCAGAAAAATCAAGACAATAGGAACACTGCAAAAATAGGACAATAGCAAGAAATCTAGGGATTATACCATCAATAAAAATGTCCAGAATAGAAAATTTGACAATCAAGATTGCAGAACAACCAGCTGAGGCCATGGGCACCACTGCCAGAAGGCACCATCCCAGAAGCCTGAAGGGTCCAAGGCTCTTAGCGAATGGGAACTGCCACAGCTCTGCTCAGGCCAAACTGGAGGCTTGCCCACTTGCTTGTTAAATCCTGCACACTTCACACTGATGTTCATTGGACAGCATCTTTGAAGCTGAAATCCCAAATTTTTCTATGTCTTTTAGAGGGGAAGTGTCAGGCTTCTTACCAGTTTGTTCTAAAAGACCAAGCAAAGCTTTAAAACTTATGCTTTAAGCTTTAACTTAGTCTGCAGAGTAGATTTAGATTGGATATTGGGAAAAATTTCTTCACTGAAAGGGTTGTCAAGCATGCAAGCAGGCTGCCCACAAAGATGGTTGAGCCCCACCCCTGGAGGTATTTAAAAGATGTGTAGATGTGACACTTAGGTATGTGGTTTAGTGGTGGATTTGGCAGTACTGGGTTAATGGTTGGACTCAATGATCTTAAAGGTCTTTTCCAACCAAAACAATTCTATAAGCATTGATACAGAAAGGAAATATGGCTTGTTCAAAGGATACTTGTCTGTTTATAGATCAAGTGAATATTTCCATGGTCTTGGTCCTTCATTCTGAACTGGGTTGCTTTTACCCTTTGTAATTTCCTTGAAAGGGAGATAAGAGATTTTAGGCATTGTCTGTAGTTCTCCTTTTCATGCAAATGCTTTCAGTGTTAATTTTCTATTTACTGAAGCAAGATATAATTGTAGTTAGTGCTTGTTTAAACAGGACAAATGTATACAATATATTATTATATATATGTATACATACTATTATTATGCATACAATAAACACTATACTATAAATAAAATATTTTTTATTTCTCTAGAACACACAGGCATTGTACCTTAACTTCAGCACCAGGGACTGGTTTTTAGCAGCTTGCTATGATTGTGTAGAGTGAGTGTTCAGCAGGGGGAAGGACTCCACAAAGGCGGGATAATCCCACTTGTAATAATGGTTCTTACAAGCTGATGGAGGTTTGACTGATTGAGATAACTCTGAGGAACTTTAGTGGTTGTGGGACCACTGAAAAGGCAGCACCTTTTCTCAAAGACCAGGCTTTACTATATACTTGTATTTATAATGCATTATGTACCGCCATGAATGCCAACAAACCTGCAATTCTCACTCCTTCATGCATTTCAAAAGGAGATAATCTGCACCTTATTCCTCAAGTACCAGTGTTGTTTGGAAAGGAGCTATATAGTTTGGGAAGGAGCCATAAAAAACCAGCAAAGCGACACTCTCAGCAACTCTGTCTGCTGATTCCTATGATGTTATGCTGTCTAACTATCAGTTTTCTTTTAACCTGGTCAAACCCCCTTTGAAAAAGTGAACCCTATGCACAAAGAAATATCATTGTTCTAGTTATATTGTTGTACATGCCAAGAGATAGATTGTATTTATTATTGCTTAGGCTTATACATTACTTACTGCATTTCATGTGACAGTGTACTCAGGAACAAAAATAAATCCTAATGAACATTATAATGGCAGAAAGCAGTTGTACTGAATTGTGGGACATGTCCCAGGCAATGAAGAATGACTGATGGAAACCAGGCAAAACTGGCAAATGCTTACTAACTCTCCCAGAAATGCTCTGTGAGGGTGTGGGAAAACCCACCACCACTAGAAATGCACTAAAGGAAGGAATTTCAGAGCTTCTTCATGCTCAAGATGAGCCACATGGGCACTTTGGACTTAAAATGGGACTAACTTGCATTGATTTGTAGGATCTTGCACTGGGTCAGATGTTGCTCACTAATAAGCAGGAGGCACAACAGGGTGCAATTCCCTGCCAGTGAAACACCCAGCGTTTCACCACAGGGTCCCCAGAGACAGGATATAGCTTTAGATTTAAGAATCCAGTTCAGTAAAGCACTTAAGCAGATACTCAGTAGCAGACAGAAAAATCAAGCACGCATTGCTCTATAGCAAGGCTGAATTGGCTCCAGATCATGCCACAGGGCATCCTCCTCTTAGCAGCACAAATGCAACTGTTGAGCCTCTGGCTGTCAGCTCTTTCTTCCCCATCCCCAGGTTTCACAAGATTTAATGTGAAGTCCAGAGCTAAAGCATGAGCCTGAAAGGAATGCCTTTGCAGATGATTCAAACCCCATCCTGACTTGCCTCACTTCGCTGCATGCAGTCATTCCAGTGATCCCTCCTTCTGGTGTAACTCCATTGTCTTAAAATAGACCATCTCTGAAAGGACAGTTATTAGAATCAGCAGTTTATTTTGAACAGAGAGGAGTACCAGGTATTTCAGGAGCCCAACAACTTCTTCTTTTCAACCCCATGATCAAGACAAATCTCCTGAGCAGGTTTCTGGGCCGAATACCTTCCTGGCTGAAGTGATGTTCCCATCATTTTCCTTTCATGTTTCCAATTAGATGAAAGAATTTCACACAGGGTTTTCTGTAATGACATTTATTGTCACATCTTTTCTACATGGGCACATACCTATAAGCTGTGTGTCAGTGACATGAAAGTAAAACTGAGCCTCGACATTACAGGCTCATATAATTGATGTAGTATGACAGAGGCTTTCCTTAGAAGTCTTTCCATCTCCTATACTCTGTGCCAGGGAGTTCTGCCCACTCTGTCATAATCTTGCTTGTCACGGTACTTCCCACAGTAGGAAATAAATGTCCTAAGAATTAATAGGAGTCTTAAGGAGATTAAGTCATTAGCACCTTTGTTAAGTGAACAGAGTATTATTCACACATGCAGAGTTTAGCATGTGCTTAAATGCTTTTAGAAGTGCAGCTGAAGGAAGGGGACATCTCACTCAAAAACATGCTGCATAATTAGAAGCGAAACAACTGCATGCGCCTTCCACAGCAGTGAAATGAATGTGACCTGCTGCCTCATCCCAGCTTTATATGCATATATATGGTTTCAGTTCCCGACTTCCATATGCCCTTTTGCAATGTTCACATTCACTCCTCAGATTCTTTTGCAATCATTGCTGATGTATTTTGAGAAAAAATGTAAGGCACATTTGCTGAGGCAGAGTATCTTCCCATCCCTAAGATGATTTCCTTTGTTTTTGTCTACAGTTCAGACCACTGTACCTCATTTTGAACCAACATTTTGAAATAAACTCTTCTTGGAAGGCTAACTTTTCAACATTTTTCCTTTTTAAGGCAGTTGTTTCTCAGGTAATTTTCCTTATCGCTGCAGGGTTGACTCAGAGTGGTACAGGACAGAAGGAGGGAAGGAAGCTAGGACACCAGGTCAGTACCAGGACTTCTCTATTATCCAGGAAAAAGCCACTTATATCTTCAAGCAATTTATATCTTTTCTTGGGGAAGTCAGTAAAAGATGTAATAGTGAAGTGTTTCCCTTCAGTTGTGAATATAAAATGTCTTTAGCCAGGTGGAACATTTTTAATCATCTGTGTTACACCAGAGCTGTAAATACAAGCAGAAATGCTTCCATGCCTCCAGATTACTTTGCCTACAGTTCAGCTCCTAGAAGTAGCACAGGAACATAGAGGAATGATGGTCTCTTTGCTGCCACTCTTTCTGCTTGGCAGCATATGACAATACAATGCAAAAGGTATATTCACCTGAAACTTGGGAGCTACTTTGGAAAAAACTTCTGGGAAAAGGTTTGAGGCTTTTGTCTCTGTTTCCATTACAATGACTTCTGAGCCTGAGCATTTGCTCATGATTTTTCTAGTCTGCTAACTAACTCCCATTTCCCCTCAGAAGTTTGTGCCAGTGTCACTTGGCAGGTCTGGCCCTTGGAGGGAGCTATTCCTTCTCCTGATGACAGCTGTCGTGGCCTCTTCTGCTGCCAAGGCTTTTCAAGATGCAAAGTCAAGGAAACTGGCAGCAGTGTTGAATAAAATTTTTTCAGCAGTTCATTGTCACAGATCCACAGAGGCTCGAAGGGACCTCCAGAGGACAGCTGCTGTGACCCCTACTTAAAGATGGGCTAGTAAGAGCAGGTTGCTCAACAGAGCTTCAGAATCTCTGAGGATAAAGATTCAAAAGAATCTCTCAGCTATTGCAGTCTACTTCCCTGTTTGACCAGTCTCACAATGAATGATTTTTCCCTTGTATCTGATGATAATTTCTTCAGTTCCATCTAGTGTCCATTGTGCACTGTTGTAGCCCTGTCCATTGCACTGCCAAGAAGAGTTTGGCACTATGTTCTCTGCACCATCTCTTCTGATGGTTGTTTGCTTGGCTCACCCCAGCATGTCTGTTCTTTCCTGTACTGGAAAGCCTGAACTGGAATCCAGTACTCCGGATATGTCTCCCCAGTGCTGAGCAGAGGGGAAGACACACTTCCCTTGACCTACTGGCAACATTTGCCCAGCCCATCGCGCTGCTGGCTCATGTCCCACTTGACCACCAGGACACCCAGATCCCTTTCTGTAGAGTTTCTGCCCAGACAGTCAGACCCCAGACTGCACTGGTGGATGGGGTAGTTCCTCCGCAGGTGCAGGACTTCTCATTTCCCAGGGTTGAATGCCATGGGATTCCAGTCTGACCATTTCTCCAGACTGTCCATGTCCCTCTGCACAGCAGGTTGTCCTTAAGCAAATTGACCACTTCTCTGAGAGTTCACTGTCCAATCACCCACAAAACTAGCAAAGATGTTCGAGTATTGGCCCCAGCAATAACCCCTCTCACTACTCAGACTTTGCAGCACAGGTCATGTCCTTTGAGCCTACATGTCCAGCCAGTTTTCCGCTCACCATTCCCTGATTTACTTCATATCTCGATGTTGCTGTGAGCTCACAGATATATTGGCGAAACGGGCAGAGAGCCAGCGGAAATGGCAAGAGGAAATTTATTAATAATTCTCTACTTATATACATGGTAAGAGTCCAACAGTGATTGGTCCGTAGCCACCCACCCCCCAGGGTGATTGGCTGAAGCCCTTACAGCACTCAGTTCCAAAAACATAGATTAGAAAGAGCAAGAAGAATTCAGCTTATCTTGTTTCCCATACGATTCATGAGAAAGGAGAGAGATCTTAGAATAGTGCATTCACATCTCACCAGTTTTGTTGCATAGATATTGTGGTGGACAGGCATGAAAGTCAAGGTAAACAGCATCCCCATCTCTGCCAAGATGGTCATCTCATCACAGAAATCAGTGAGGTTGATCAGGCATGGTTTGCCCTGTCATCTTCGTGACCGTCATAGTATCATAAACTGCTTTCAGGAGGATTTTCTTTGTGATCTTTCCAGGGGCTGAGGTGAGTCTTCAGTAGTAAATGTAGAAAGATTCTGAAAATGTTTCAGAGAGAGAACCCCCTTAGGGTTTGTTGTAGTGCTTCTACAGGAACTGGAGGTGAAAGAAAACACCATGGAGGGGGTGTAAGGGGTGCTGCACTGAGAGCCTTTTCCACTGAAACTTCTAACAATGAGATGTCAGCCAGCATTGCCAGACCTCTCCTACCTGCATCCACCTCTGCTCCACGCTGGTCTGTAACCGCTAGCACTGAGGTCTTGGTCAGAGCAGGAGCACCAGGTAGCCAGTGATCAATAAAAATCCATCTACTTTTAATGCTCAAGTGTAAATTTGCAGATCTTGTGGCATAGAATCTAGGGTGAAAGGTACATTTTTCAGGGTGAGCAGTGAATTGCTGGATTTACTTCAGATTCTATGAAGCTGTTCATCTGTTTACAGTGTTTCCTTGTAAGGATAGTCTATTGATTTTCTTTTCTTTCACAATCTGTTCCAGCTTATTGTCCTTCTGGTAAGCAAAAACCCCACACCTAAAATACAATTTATCTGCGCATAAAGACTACTAATGGTAGTGCACCACCTTGAATATTTGATCAGAATGAAATTTAAGTAGATCAAGAATTTCATACAAACAAAGATGCTCTAAAAGTTTGCTCTCTTTTGAAACAAGTATTTTCTGCTAAGAGTTATCTGCTTTCTAATTCTCAGCTTATGACACCACACACAGCAGCAAGGGGCCAGGCAGTGAACAGTCCAATACAGGCAGTGAGGTGTAAAACAGCACCCTATGGAGTTTGGCAGAGACTGACATTTTGATTATCAATTCTAGAGAAGAAGTCCTACTTCCCTTCATGTCGGACACACTGCTGCTTTAAGAATTAATGTTATCAAGTCTCCTGGATTAAAGAAGATTTTAAAAAATGCATGTGGGAGGAACATGATGCCAGGATGGTTTTCTTAACCTGGTTTCACAAAGAACATGTTCATGTACATAGTTTTGGTATATGTGCCTCTTCAGCCCAGGCCTTCCTTCTAGCAGCCCTGAGTGGAAAACTGGCATTCACTACAGTTTAAAATGCTGCAGAAGTATTTAGGAGAAATGTAGAACTTCAAAACAGCACGTGACCATCCACCCCACTGACATTCGTTTTGGCAATGGGTCCTTTTTATGAATGAACAGTGACTCATAAAGCCTGATCCACAGCTCACTGAAATCAAGGGGAGCTTCTCTTTTGGTTTCACTGGACTTGGATTAGCTGCATGACAAGCTAAAGCAGTTTGCACACATCCAGCAAAAGTGTGGAGATAATTAAAAGCTTATCTGCAAAAATGTAGTCTACAAGATCCTGTTCTATGGGACTGCTGCTTGGCCTCCTGAAATAGTCTGCTGCCTGTATTCCTGCCTGAACAGTGAAATGAACCTGATGGATTAGCTACTATAAAAAGCATAAATACTCTGCATGAAAAAATAAAGCCTGCCATTCCCTGATGCTTTCTGTTGCTGAATTCTCTAATAACTGCCAAGAAAAACTTGCAGGCTCCTGGGCAATTTATTGCAGTGTCTGAAAGGCTGCACATTACCCATTACAACCTTTAACATCAACTCACACTGATCTCAGAAATTACACAGGGAACAAGGAGAATTTGTGTGTGTTTACCCTATTAAAATTATTGCTGCAATAGAAGAATCATCTGTCCATTTAATGGGAGAATCTGCTTTAAAAATACCTAACTATTTGCAGGTAAGTATGTGTATAATTTGTTCTTTTTAAAGAAACAAAGAGTAGGGGTTAGGTTCCCTCACACACACAAACACTAAGGAGAGTATTTCCTGAAATTGTTTTGTCCTGTTTTCCTATGGTTTAGCACTGTTAATATCAGTGGCTTTGGTAGGTTCTAGTTTAACTGAGTTCTGGAGACCAGACCTGCTGAGGGCTGAGTCTGGAGTACATTTACTGACACCTGCATTGAATCATCCTGGTCATTCCCTAAGGATATCCCAAGGGCTCACAAGGGCTTACTAGCCCAGCAATAGGAATGTTAACATTGTTCGGGCCAATGGAAGAAAAGCTGCAACCATGAGCCCATGCTCCTCTCAGAAGATGCAGTTTTGAGCTTGTCAGTCACAGAAGATTTTGGCAGGATTTTCTGCTGCAGATCCCCTGGATTTAAGAGCAGCAAGATTACATCTTTATTTAAAAGTAGTGCAGGTCAGGATCAAACAACCCAAAGGGCAAGTGGCACTTCAAAATTTGTATACATTAAAGCAGAGCCTCTTCTCTGCTTCCCTGAATCAAGGTGGCCTCATCCAGGGAGCTGGTGGGGAACCAGTTCTGCTTTACACCCTCACCAGGGCATGTACCAAACCTCTTCTGGATGTGCGTGAGTCTCCAGAAGGCAGTCTTCACTACCAAAAGTCTTCTACTACCAAAAGTCTTCTGCAGGAATTATATAAATACTGGATATTGTTTACATGAATGGCTAGTCTGGGCAAGTCTTTAGGAATAAAAGCTGCTCTGAAATACATGGAGGGATGTGCACGATGTTTTCTGCTCCTGTTTATCTTCATTGTGCGCAGATGTGCTTAATAACATTTGCATATAACTTTAGTTTGCCAAACTGTAATTTGTCTGCTTCCCAGATTAAAACAGAAAATGTGAATATGGCCATATTCCCAGCTCACAGTGCAGTGCTGGCCACGTGTTAGAGAGATTGTTGAACATCTAGTCACATAATAATGCAAATGACTTGGAAGAAAAAATATAATTAGCTCATTAAGAAAACAGAAAATCTCTTCTGTCAGGCAGGCCAGACCTGATTTAGCTGTTTCATCATTCATGTCCTGCCAGGAAATACAAAGAACAAACTCCCTTTTCATTTGGTTGTAGCCTACCTGAGGCATACAAAAACCTCAGATGCAAAATTGAAGAGTATGTACTAGGCTACTATGCAAGTAAGGCTTGGTTTCAGTTATTACGAAGCTCTCCTTTCAGGCTTGTGTCTCTGAGCCCAACCTCAAAGAAATACCTGGGTTGGTGCAAAGGCTTCCTTCCATCAGGTTGTCCTGGTGGCTGCAGCACCCACTCAGCACTGTGCTGCCCCTTGTCCTCCCCACACCTGCCCACAGCACTGGCAGTTCAAAGGGATGCAAAGCCTCCAGCTCACATTCCCAAGTGGAGTAGAGCAAATACAGGAAAAGCTTACAGTAATCCCTCCATGCATAGCCTGGGACGATGTCAGAATACACATTCTTGAGAAATACATGTTTCAGTGAAACCTGAAAAGTGTTAGGGTTGACCACCCTCTTTTTTGTCACAGACAAAGACAAAAAGAGTGGAAAACCCACATTTCATCTGAGAGCCACAATTGCTTTTCTACAAAACATTCAATTATGATTCCTTTATCTGGTCAAAATTCAGAATTTTCATAAGGAGAAATTCCAAACTTTTCTGTGTTGTCTGGCTATGCAGGGAAAATAACACTGCCAGATGTAGCTCAGGGCACCTCTCCTCTCATTAATATTTGGCTGTTTAAGGATTAGCTGTGCTTGGTCAAATGAAAATCATCCAGTCTTAGTGAAGCAGCATCATCTGACAAAGCAGGATTCAAGGGAACACAGAAAGGAAATGGGGCTGTAGTAAAACTGCCAAAAAAATCCTTCAGCTAATATCAGATGAAAAACTCTGAACATTAGGAGATCATTAGGTAGAAGGCAAGAAAACTATCTCTCATCATCCATGAGGAAGCAGATGTCAGAGTAACAACTGTGGGAGAGCAATACTTTATGTAGGAAAAGGGCACACCCGGATGGGAAGAAAAGAGTGAGTGAGCCTCCTGTCAGAAGGTTCAGCAACATCTGCAGACCCTGGTATGTGGTGGTAAGGCATCTTTCCCCCTGTGAACACCCAGCTTTGAAACCTTGCTTTCCCACCTTGTCTTCTCACACAGAGTGGAGACACTTCTGAGGGCATTTATCCCAGCCCTCAGACTAGAGTTACCCTTCGAGGCTGTGCCAGGGTCTGCTGCTTCTGCTGAGAGCATCTCTGTGAAAATCTACCCTGCTCAGTAACACCAGCTCATCTTCCTTCTGTCCCTGCTTGCTGCAGAATTTTTATGGTGCCTTTTGAGATACCTCCAGGAGAAATAATTCCAGCAGCAGGCAAACACACCCTCCTCAGGCTCTTTTCAGGGAGCACCTATCCTATCTTTAATCAGCATTAGTACCTAGAAAAGCTGAAATGTCATGGTTTGTTGTGAAGAACAGGGTCACCTCCTGGTAATTCCTTTCTGTTGACCGCAGTACAGATGAATACAGAGAAGTGCTTCATACCTGACTGCTGCCCATAAGGGTATGAAAGGCTAAAGTTCAGAGGGACTTTTCTAAAAGCCCTCCACCCAATTTAAGGAGTAGATAATCTCTGTGGCTCCCACAATGTTTTGAAATCATAGTGTACAAGTCCATAAAAGCAACAGAATTACATTTGCTGTCAGATTACAGCCAAGCAGAAAACACAGTAGGCAAAGAACTCCCTGCTGAGCCCTAAAGCCACATCTTGTATTTGCAGTGAGTTTACCAAATCAAATCACAGGGTAATTTAGTGAAACTGAAAACTGTGTAAAGTCTCACAGGCAATACCTGCTATCAGATGTAGTGGAGCATCTCAAGTTCAGCTCCAAGTGAGGAAGGGGTGTTTATGTATATGATGGCACTGCAGGCAAAGCTCCAAAGAGCAGTGCAAAGCAGGAAATAAAAGTGCACCAATGCACCAGGGAAGATCTGAGTTGATAAATAGACCCCATTTACAAGGTACAGACAAGTCTGGGAATGCGATTGCAGGTAAAATAGTCAAATAAAGAAACAAATAGGCTCCTGCTTGAGATATTTGCAAATCACATACTCCATCTGCAGCACACCCAGCAAGCTGAATTGGATTCAGACTTACTGAGAAATCTTTAGAGAAATTCTGTTTTCTTTTATTTCCCTGTGGATATATATTTTCACTGCTCTACCTCCCACCATGTAGCAATAGGACAGATAAGAATGATTGCCAATGAGTGCAATGTTGTGAGCAACAGGAAAAGGAAGCTGCTACTGCAACAGTTAGGCTGATTTGTGCCTGTGAATTCCCATCACAGAATTAAGGAATTTCACGTAATATTCCAAGTTGGAAGGGACCCACAAGGATCATTGAGTCCAACTCTTAAGTGAATAGCTGATACTGGGGTGGAACCTGTGATCTTGGTGTTATTAGTACCACGCTCTAATCAAGTCTAAGATGACACATTTTTGCATCCAAATTGATTGTGTACAAAGACTTACAACCGAAATTTTCAAATTGGACTCTGATATGGGGCAAGTTAAGTTGCTCACTTTTGAAAAAGATTGTTACATCTCAGGGACGCTGCATCATCCTAAGTAAAGGAGCGGTTTGTTATTCAATTAAAGGTTCTGGACAGTAATAGATCCTAATTCAGGTTGCATTTCAATCACCTTCTGCACGTGCCAAAAATCAGAAACACCCAAATGGGAAAAGATTAGGGAACATTTGTTGAGTTACTTTTCCAGGCACTGACTCTGAAAGAAAAATAGCAAGACAAACTACATTGTAATGTTCCTTGATAAGTGTTGCTATTTCCAGCAACAAGGAGATACTATTTATTGGTGGTAGCCCAAATGAAAAAAGCTGCTCCTAAGAGGCTCTGCTCTTTTCTTGCTGATCTAACAAGAATACTTAAAACAGCAGATGGCTGCTGAAACCTTCCTAAGGCTGCTAGAAAGACAGGCTGTGTCACTTTTTTGTGCAAGACCACATAGTGAAATGACAAGAAGGTCTGTAACCCTGTCTTATTGGAGGTCAGGGACTTCGTTTCAAGCTGAATTTTCCTTGATGTACTTGCTACAGTCAGCCAGAATTAAAATGGCTTTGAGGGAGAGGTTGGATGGCTGAAACACAGGAGTGGCAGGTGCCATTTTGCTCTTTTATGTTATCACTGACTCCAGGAAAAGGCCTGCAGCTTGGATTTTCAAAAAGGTTTGTTCAAGCTTCATTAAAATCCACCACACAAATTGATATTATTCATCTGAAGTTGCAAACTCCTCCGGAAGATGTGCTTTCATTACGCTTCATGAAGTACTCCTTACTTTTTGCTGCAAGTAAATGTGGACTGATTTAAAGAGGAATTTGTCTGTTTGCTGATAATTATATTGTATTTTTATTACTAATTTATCTAGAAGCATTCTGCAAATGCGAATTAAACCAAGACAGATTATTCTTTTAAATGGACATTTCACAGTGAAGTTACTGTGACAAGAAGCTGAAGGCCGAGGCACTTTCTACCTAGATCAAATGTCTTATGGCTGAGCAAGATGAATATTTGTACAGTGCTGAACATGCAAAGAGAACTTTTTATTGAACTATCAGTCTCCTATTACTTGTGCAGTTCCTAACTCACAAGGCTGCATTTTACCCACTTATGCCAAGGTGGTAGGAAGAGTCCAGTGACAGCCTTTGCTCAGCAGGACAAAAAAATTCCTCCTTGCCTCTACCTGCCAGGGCTCAGAGACATCCCCTGCGCCGCTCTGGATGGCGGCAGCAGCTCTTTCTTGGATGTTCTGGTGGCTGTGAAAGCCCTGCAGGCAACATGGGAATCATTTGGTGTAAAGTCATGCCAGAGACAGAACTCCTTAAGTGTCTCCTTGTTCCTCTTCATTTCTATCCTCTATTCCCTTGTTTCCTTCTGGGTTTTTTTTTCCGTTTCAGCTTTTACTGCTTTTGTGTCCATATTTTTATCTCATGGGTCTTTTAATCTTTACATAATAATTTTCCTGGAAATATCTTGACAGCTTTGGCATTTTAATCAGCAGAAATCTGTGAGGCAATAACCTTGTCTACTATAAACAAGAAAGCATGAAGGAGCCAGATAATTTCATTTTCACATTTCTCCATTTTGCCCAATATTGTAATAACAGGGTTCAGCTGAAAGTAAATATTTTGTGCTTTCCAACCTACTGATGGGTAGTAAAAAAACTGCTGAGTAACACTGCATCAATTTTTTTGGACGAGAGTGTAAAAATAGTATTTGTCTCATTCCCAAATAATTCCAGAGAGAAAAGTATTGTGTTGGACTAACTGTGTTACGACGCATGACATCTACTCATTTAATGTCTTTTGCTCTGAAATGTACACCAAGTAGTTGCAGATAGGCAAATATAAGAACATGGTAAAAGACAATTTCCTTCAAATATACCCAATGTGAGAGGAAATAATAGCTCACTGCAGTTAGATACACCAGCTGTAAAATGAAATAATGAAGGCAAAGTCTGTGTCCAGTATTAACTGTGCACCTGAAGGTCTGCCAGGTCCAGGCAGGCTGAAGACACCTGAAATTTAACACCATTTCCCTGAAAAAGTCTAAATGAGCCAACTGTCTTCAGGCAACTTCAAGCATGGGATGTTACCTACTACAGGAATGCCTCCCACCTGCCATGGGCACTGCATGGCAGCCCGTGCACATCTGCAGTGGAAAGCCTTCACAAACACACAGCATGATTCTGGGACAGTCAAAAGGTTTGGGAGAGAGTTATCTCACGAGCAATGGTAATTGGCCTCAAAGCTTACCTTGCAGGGTAAGTGATGAAATGTCCATCCACAAAGAAATTCTGGGAGTAGTTTTCATCAGATATGCCCAGTTCTGTTGGGTCCAATATTAGTGGAATTATTAAAATGTGGTCAAACTTTTGATGTATACCAGATCAACGCTGAGATGATGTTTTTGTGTTAGATGATGCAAAATCCTCTACAACCCATGCCATGTAAGAAACTAATATGCAGCATAAGCAACAGGACTTATAGATGAAATACAAAGTTCTGGATCTGTTTCCTTAATTCCAACACAGTGTTTGGCATCAGGAGTACTTTTCCATCTGAATGAAATGCCATTTTCTTTACAAGGGATAAAGCAAGATTGACCAGCCAGAACAAGATAGGTGGGTAGTATTTCCATTGGGAAAACAATGGATTAGGATGGTTTTTGATAATAATTTCACACTGGCACCACCTAGAAACTTCACTTTCTCTCCATTGAAATGGAACTCCTACTCCCTAATAGGAAGGATTTAGGAGAGTTTCTGAGTGAAATTACTCTTCAAGGCTCAGATCACTGTAATTGATGGTTTTGGAGACATTTAAAATGCTTCTGAACAAAACAAAATCATACATGAACTCTAGGATATGCTGAGAAGAGATAAGGAATAAAAAAGTGAGATATTCTGTGAAGAGAAGGAGATATAGGCAGAAAATCTTAGCGTTTTTAACTATGGGAGTAGACTAGAGTTCTTTATTTATTTGATGGTGAATTCCAGAACAGCAGCATACTGTCAGCTCTCATTGTCAGCTTTGAAAGCCCAAAGATGGCAAAGCATTAGATACAAATCACATGGCATACACTCAATCCCACCAAAATTTCTGTCCTTATGGGACTCCACTGATTTAAACGGAAATAATCTTCTTTCATTGTGCATATGGAAGAATCACTGCCTAAAGATGGCTTTAAGAGTGTTGGCAAACTGTTGAAGGCCACTGACTGAAGGAGCTCAAAGCACAAAGTGAACAAACTCACCTTTACCTCCTTCAGGTGCTCATAGCAGAAACTGGGTGAGGCTTTCACATCACCTGGCTTTGGGGTATTTGGGACACACTAAAATGAATATAGAATAAAATGAATATGTATGAATATAGAAATGAGTCACACATTTTCCAAGCATGTTACTTAATATAATACCACTATAATACTCCAAAAGTATTCTTGTCCTTTTTGCAGGAGCTATTTGTCCTTCCTTGATCCATTGACCAACTTTATATGGGAGAAACTATTCTAAATATTTCTTCCACTCTTCCTTCACTCTTCATGTGCTTTGAATTGATTCATGCTCCATGGCAGTTCCTGCAAATTAAAATATGAAGGAGAAAAATAGGTGTCAGACTAAAAATAACAGCTGATGAAATGCAGTTTAATATCCATAGATTAATATGCCAGTTGCTGTAGCCAAAACTGTAAGTCTCCATGGATAGGTCTGCATTTTTACATATGCTCTAAGGACAGGGTTCACATAACTCCAGCTGTCTTAGGTCACTAAGTGACTGCAATAACTGTTTTGATATCTAGTAGGAATAAACAGATACCAGGAAACAGGAATGCAACCCACCTTAAAACTGTGAGTCAAGGGAGGTTCCATGAATCACCCTCAGTGCTCCCTTATCCACTGAGTGCAGAAAGAGGCTTAGGGGCAAGCTTAGCCTTGATACTTGCATTTAAGTAAGGGATTAGACACGAAGAACCACAACTCTCAAGAATTACATGTTTAGCTACCATGACAATGGTGCTAAATGTGTATTAGTACCTTGGGCACCTTAACTCTCCTTCAACCCATTGCATAAACACCTGCTAAAATCACCATCCATATACATTTGTGTCCTTTTTGCTGCATCTGGGAACCTCTTCACTTCTCTCCCACAGCTCTATGCCATTTTTATCCTCTGCTTTAAGACATGCTGTTGCTGCCAATTCCTCACTTGAAAGAAATCTCATCCATCCCCTCTGCTACCCAACGGAGGATGATGCAAGGCTGCTAGCTCAGCTTTTCCACTGCTTCCAGAAATATTTTAAACTTTGCAAAAGGAGCTGAATGAAGTTTTCCCCTGGCACCTTCAACTTTCACTCCTGAGATCTCTTGATTCCAGCTGCAAACAGCCCAGCAGAGAGTGACTCCAGTGCATTGTCTGTGTTTGCATGTGTATTTGTATCTGTTGAATATATCTGAGTATGGACAGATATACACAGAGATGTGCTTTTATATGAACCTTAAAATAAAAATTCAACAAGATTATTATAAAGATCCTACTTCTGTAGACATCCCCATATGAGATGAACTGCAGCTGTGTCAGTCCAGGTGCAAAAGTGTGGATCACACCCAGCCTGTGCAGCCTGTGATCCCTTTGAGATCTCACTGAATATTCTTCCTTCAGAGGTAGCAATGTCTGGAGCTTTCAGACACTCTGACTTTCTATATACACCCCACTTAAGAGGAGTGAGGTGATCATTTCAACCTAGGAGCCATGGCGGGCATGGTAATATAACTTCGAAATTCAGAAAATGGCCACTGTTGATGAGGCTTAAAAAATCCCAACAAGCAGATGTAACTGTGTTGAGATCTTGAAGCTGAATGACATACACACTCTGCATTAAAATCAAACTGCAAAATTGCTCTCAGGGTCTTGACCTTGAGAAGGAGGCTATGGAAAATGAGAGAAAGTAGAGTGCTTCTTTGGGATTTTTGCTCTCAGTGGTAGAAACTAATGCATTTGAGAAGCAGCAGATGAGTTTTTGATGCTCTTGAAATTTCCAGTACTTCAGCATCTGATTTTTCTGAAAAGACTTGACCATGAAGTGCTAGCAGGAATCCTTGCAAATATATCGGGCAAGCAGACAATTAGTCCTTTACAAAACCTTAAAAAATGAAACATTGCAAATATCATGTCATTTTCAAGAACTGAAAAACTCTACCAGCAAGTATCATATGCACCACTGCATCTTTGAAGAGCTCAGCAGGCAGGGCTTCCTGTGGCAAATGGGTTTACTGTAGTGTTACTAAAATGCTGCAGATAATGTAAATGCAAATGTATTATAAAAATGGAACATAGATGAATAAGGAAAGAAAGAACAAAATCTGTGTCCAAAACTTAACCAAAAGATTGTCTTTTACCAAAAAGATGCAAAGAAAGGTGTGAAGAAGCACTGAACTCCCTGTGAGCAGCCTTCAGAAATAGAACAGGAGCAAGCTTTGAAGACAGGGGTGTTTTGTGGACTAGTAAGATGGTATTGGTATTTCATCCTTTACTGTTTCAAGAGTAGATGCATTTCTAAATTATTTCTTTTTAACCTTCATCATTTAGAATTTCAAGCTGGTCCTAGTCCATCTCCATTACTCAAAATGGGCATGAGTAAATTTGCTCTCTGAGTAAAGACACCAGTGCCAACTAGAGTGCAGGGAGGTAAAATTCATTTAGCAATGGTCAATGAAAAACAGAGCCACAAGTCACACTGGGAAGGAAAGAATAAACTGGTAAATGCTTTTCCACAGTTTTCATAGCATTTAGATTTGTTTTTATAAATGAAAATAGTCAGCTTCAAGAACAAAAGAAATATAAAAGAAAACAATCCAGGATGGAATATTTTGTTCAAAATTTTCAGAATTCCTACTCTTAAAGCAAATTGTTGGGAACAGTCCTTAAATACTGTTTAAGGACTTAAACATGTTCATGCTGATGAACACATACATTGCATACCTGACCACCTGTACTGAAAACACCTACAAACAAAAGGCTTGTGCTCTCCTGTATCAAGGCTCCAAATATATTGATACAACAACAGAGAAAACTTTATCCCCTGTAAATTAACACCTTGCAAACTTTGCATGTATGGTACAAGTAATGGCACAGAAAGATGTTAGCCTGTAATGAAATGCTAAGTGCCAGCTTTTAAAGACACTTCCATACAACACTTTTAGAAATGTTTCCTTGTATATATATAACCTGATTCAAGGAGAGTCATATAAGACTCCCACTTTACTGCATCATGATGAAATGTCATTATTGTTGTTCCTTTAATTATTGCTATTATTTTTAAAACCATATGTTGTCAGTGGCTGTAATGTAAAAACTCATTGAAATCTGTGTCAAGATTCACCACCCACAAAAAATCAATGTTGTAAGCAGTCTGAGTCTAAAGGCGTCAATATTTGGCAAAGAAGCAGGATTGAAAGAAATTTTGGAAGTTCCAGCCCCTAAAAAAGGAATTTGAATGAAGAGAATAACTGGCAAATAATGCTAATGACAACAGATGGCAATTTGCAAGTTGCATTTTATTTAACTGAAATACAGATAATTAAAAAAGTTGCCTCCTTCCAGAAAGCAGCAGGTGTGGGAACTTTACCTTACATCTTTTTTTTTCCCATTAGATATTAAACCAGTACTAATAATGAAGGGCTATTTTCTAGTGCAATTTCAGTATTTACTGAATTTGGTATTGAACAGAAATAGTCAAAACCATGTGTAAGGCAATTTTTCTTTCAGTCTACCAAATGAGATACACAAACAAACCCACCCAGTTATCCTAGAGTCACTCCCTTTGTTCTCAACTTTGATCTCAATACCTTTGTTTCTCTGTCTCCACCTGCTCACTTTGGGAGTTTGTGCCCTTGAGGTCTTTCACTCTGACTCACTGGACTTTGAAAGCACAGCCCTTTTAGTAAAACCAAGAACAGCCTCGAATAGAAAATACTTTATGCTAATGCTCCATCTGTGAATTGGCTTGGCTATTCAGAAAATTTAAATATGTCCACTGTCCGCAAGCCAACTTCAGATGGCTCCCATTTGAGGAAGAGGTAATTCAGTGTTAATCCACACAGTGTTAATCCACACTTATACTCCAGGACCATTTCAAGCCATGGTAGGAATCAGTCTTCAGAGCATCTTTTGGACAACATTTCTACCTGATCGTCTGTAACTCATTCTCCTCCTTAGCACTTTTGTAACAACAGGGAGCTCTCGGGTAACAGAGAGCTCACAGTGCGACATCAGATGCATCTTTTCACTCACTGCCACTGTGTTCACACTGTTAATATTGTAATAGCTAGTACACAGCATGCCAACATCAGACAACAAGGAGAATTAATTATCACAGGCTTTGGGGTTTTGAATCACATACTATCTACTAATGTTTTGTCTGGAGCAACCAAATGCTTGATAGAAGTCTCAAGCATATCATTAAATCCCAAGGAGACATTTTTAGGGCAATATTTCAGTAGCAAGTAGAAAGGTAACTTCTTTGATAAGACAGTTAAAAGAAAAAGAAAGAAAGATCCATCCAGGAATGTTCCTCATTCAGCAAACACCCCTGGAGTGCACAGCAAAACAACCTCACATAACAGGCTCAAAACAAAGTGATTTCACAGCCATGGTGTGACACTTTTGCAGCCGATAGCGTAGTGACACCTGCTGATGAACACATACATTGCAAACACTTGGGAGATGAACGGCTGGTTCACATCTGCACTAAGCCTATTTTTTCTTCTGACTGATCCCACACGCTGCTTACAGTACTACAGTTCTACCGAAAGCACATTGCCAACAGCACTGCAGACCCCCAGCCATTCCCCTCAGCCTGTGCCTGGCTACAGCACTAGCTGGCTATGACAAGCTCACTTGCTCTCTAAATTTAATGCCAATCCGTTTTTTATGGGACTACAGATTGGTTCATGACTGCATGAGGGAGGATATAGTATTCTTCTGGACATAACAATCAGTGATAAATACATCTGCTCTTTACAGTGAGCAAAGGCCTTTTCTCACTGCAGTTTAACACTCTTTGGCTTGTTCCCCAATTAATCTCTATGTTTGGAAATGACACCTGGGAGATGTATCTCAAGAAAGGAGCAGGATTTAGAAACAAAGCTGGAGGGTTCTAACAACTGATCCAAACCTGAAAGCAGAGATTCATTCAGCCTCATTCTTTCACATACTCCCATGAATTTCCACCAACTGGATATGTTGGTGGAAATTCTATGTCCTCAACCATGTTTTCAGGCTACATTTCTACATTTCCCTTCATTCATGCAATGGTGGAGGGAAAGGCAGGTAGTCACCTCAGTTACTACTAGGCAACATTAACTTATATGCAGCTTTAATTATCTTCACGCCCTGAAATTCTGTGTCCTTTTTCTGGCTAGACCACTGATCATTGTGATGACTGTTTTCGAGTCACTCCTCTATTAGAACAAGTGTGCTGTTGTCTCATTCAGTCATGTCTGTTACCTTCTCAGTGATAAGGTCTCTTTGGGTCTACGCTATAAGCCCTCAAGGCTTTCACATACTCTACCCACCACAAAGAATAACCCCAGACACACCAAAAAAAAAAAACCCCAAGACTTCTTAACAGGCAAGGGATCCATTTAATATTGACAGAATAACAAGGCAATACCCACTTCTGTAACATAACATTTTACTCACATTTGTTAATTGGCACATACATAAACAGGATGAATGACCATGACGTTAAATCTCCTTGTGCCTCAAAATCTGATCAGCAAAGCCTTCTCTTCCTGGCTATTCCATCTACCCATCAAGAAGCCTCCTTCATCATAGCAAAGCTCAGGAAGCAAAGCTCAGTACTACTGTGGCCACCTTCAGTAAGTTAATATTTATCAGAGTTCATTCAACTAATATAAACAACATGATGGTCTATAAAAGACTTCTACTGAATTCCTTGCCAAAGGAAGTGTTATCTGAACAGCTGTACCTTCCCTTCCAGCTGATTTCCCAAAGCGTCTCCAATGACATTTCAACCATCTTAATTATTATCTTTGGCAATTGTGCAAGGAAAATAATTATAATACTATTTATCTTGATTGCTTAAATGCTGCTAGGGAGAAACAAGATGCCTTTTCTTTATTCTTTGACAATAATTAAAATTAATGCACTGTTTCATATTAATTTAGATTTTTGTAGCTTTTAAGGCCTCATCTTGTCTGCCTCATACAACAGCTGGAAGGGAATGCACAGCAATAAAAATATGGGAGAAATTAGCATTTTTCTGATTGAAATTAGAGTTGGAAAAGAAAAATATCACATCCACTATTCATTACAACTCATTTTACCAGTTATGCTGTTATTATTATCAGAATCAAGCTGTCAGCAGCAGCAGATAACTATGTGCATTCAGCTCTGCCCACTCACAACCTTTGAGGTGGGATCTGGGGGATCCAGACAGGACAGAAACAACCAAGCATGCAGAAATCTGGGAGAGCTGCTGGCTCACCTGGCTACCAGCCCATTCCCAGAGCACTTTTAACGTTATCAAACTAGCATTTTCCACTGGAAAACATTTCCCACCCAATATTTCTGCCCAGCATGACGGGTGGATGTTATGAGAGCTGTCTTCCTCACAGACTTCACTCACTGTCTAGTTCCCGTTCCCTCCCTCTATAAGTTAACAGGCATGTCTGACCTTTCTGCTGCCAAAGGTGTTTTGTGGGGGCATTAGGAGGCGATGCTCTGCACAAGGATAATTATGGTGTGTGGTAGTGCGGAGCTGTGAAAGCAATAGCAATGTCACATCTCTGGCAGCAGACTTCTCCAGAGAGTTGTATGCAAATGTATTTTAACTAATATGAAATCCTGCATTTGTTGCGTCCCTGAGGGCATCGTGCAAGCCACTCACTTAGGGTTTCTTACTATTGTTTCTAAATATGTGTATCTGATTTGAGAAGGTCTCATGCTTCATTGAGATCACAGGGAAAGTCCCACTGGAACCAAAAAGACTAGGCTCAAGCTTGGCACCATCCCTGAGCAGAGAACTTCGCTGGCTCTGTCAAGCAGGGTGGGCATGGGCAGCAGCACCCAGCCATCTCTCTGTTTGCAGAGAAGGGCAATGTGCTGTAGCTCAGAATATTAACTTGTTTGTATTCCACTAACATTTAGAGGCACTGCCTTCCGTGTTTGTTGGGGCAATGGTGATTTTTCACGTATATTGTGGCCCTGCATTTGAGATACTTGTAGAAGCTGTTGCATTGTTGCAGTGCAGAAATATTTCACACCCATTCAGGCATGTCAGGGTAGTTTGGGGCAATTTTCCACGTATCTCATAATGCCATTTGCATCGTGCTGAAAACAGCTAAAGGCACTGCCTGACCTGTCAGGTTACAAAGTCACACTGAGTCCAGAATCAGCATTAGAGTCCAAACCCTGCCCAGGCGCATGGAGGGCAGTGGACACCGGGCACTCTGCCATACCTCCAGCCCCAGCTTCTGAGTCCACCATTACCACCAGAATCATGACAACACAAATAACTCAAGACAGAAGCAAGGAAAATTCACCTTGTCCAAGGTACTTTCCCTGATTGCAGAGACTGGGTGGACGGGTTTGCAGGGATATTTTTCCCCTCTCACACAAAACTTGATCACAAAATGCTGCACTTTCTGCTCCTGGTTTGCTCCCTTTTGTCTTTGGGAAATTAGAGGGAAGCGGTAATTTTAACAGCTGCTCTTTATCCAGAATTGGTAGATGAAGCAATTCTGCTCTCTTTCAGAGAAAGGGAGCTGGTGTGGGAAGAGCCCCTGGGGTCAGGCAGGAGCTGCCCCTAGAGCACACTACAGAACATTTTGTTGAACACTTCGTGCACCTGCAAAGGGGGCTGTGCTATTTGAAGGGCTTTGAGCAAGTGTGTGCATGTGTGTGAGCTATTGCAGCTAGACAGGGCTTAGAAGTAGACACTACAGGCAGAAAAAAAGTAAGGTCAACCGAAAAAAAGTGAACTGTCAGAAACAGCTAAAGGGATATGAAGTGGGGGCACAGCGCTGGCTGGGAACAGAGCTTTGAAAAAGTGGAGGAAGGAGATAGCCTCCAGGTATTCACAGTGACTGTGTTCAGCAAGGCACACATTTACACATTTCATACACTAAAGGGCAGCACCAAGGACCAAGCACTGATTCCATCGCCAAGATCTTTGCCCTGAGGTGGGAGGTGACTCCTTCTCCTAAAGGACATCTGCAACCTCAGGCCTCACCCCTGGGCCACCCTTCTTCCCTCTGGGCTACGAGGGCAGGGTGTAGCAGCAGCTGATAGCCCACACTGTGATCCAATGCTGGGAGCAGCCTGGGATGAGCAGTGACTACTCAGCTGAGAGACTGCCTTGCTCTGCTTCTCAGCCACCTCCTCCCCTCCTTCTTCTCTATTAGCACGACTGTGATTTTAGTCACTTTAATAAATGTCAAGATAGGTCTGGCCTGTGGGTCCCTTTAAAAAGGTTTTATCCTGGCTTATATATGCCTAATTTGCAGGGGAAGCTGTAAATCAGACCAATTTTATTCTAATGAAGTAGATTTATCCTATTTTATCCAATTTAGGCTTTTTTTAATGGTATGACTTAAATAAGTGTACTAGCTGTGAGCAGACTACCCCTGTTAAGTCAAGGAATCAGGAGTCACTGGCAGTGCAGGGCACCAGATTTCTCTGGCACAGAATACAAACAATATAACCACAGAGTGATTTTTCACACTAAGTATAGTCCAAATTAGTTTCCATATTTGTTTTTTTTTGGTTAGGTGGTTTTTTTAAAGTTACCACTTCTATGTCTGTACTAAAACCCAAGTTAAAAGGGAAAAAAAAGCTTATACACAAGGTCAGTTGGAAAACACTGCTGATGACTGAAAATCCTACTTGCACATTCCCTGTTACAAGCAAATTCTCACTGTTTAGGGTCCAAACAATGCTGAATAGAAATCTCTTGTTATGAGTCTCTGATTACATTGTGCTTCCTGATATCAGGGCACATCCTACCAGTAAGATGCTATCCCATCTATTCCCTACAAAGCCACAATTAGATCATACAGCACTTCCTCCTCCTGAATGAGCTTGCTTTTATCAAAGCATCACTGACAGCCATAACAAATCCTCCCACTGCTTGATTAGTACCTTCAAAGAATGAACTGTGATGGGCAGAAGATGAACTGATTAACTTCAGACAGTTGCTAAAAAAAAAAAGGGGGGGGAAGGACCCTGGGGGAATATGGCTTTCTCCCCAGGGAAGATTGTTGTGCTGTGTTTTGGTTTTTCCTTTGATTGTGTCTCGTGTTCATAAAAGTCAGTAACAGAACCTAGTTTGACATGAATTTAGAGCATTTGGAGCCTATTTTGCCAGGAATTGAAATGTGTGAGGAGTGATCACACCTTTTTTTTCTCTAATTTTTTAACAGAAATTCCATGAATGAAGTTGAGGGCTTCCACTTTGCTAGAACACTTGCCAGAGACAGATTTAAGTCCCCTCAGTCCATCAGAGCACATGCCTCGGCCACCAGCACAGCATGTTGGAAGGCAGAGGCAGAGAGGGTGTCTGACAGCACAGCCACTGCTCGCTCCCACACTCAGCTGCCACTCACCACCTCCATGCTGGAGGCATTCGAAGATCCGAGCTCACAGACCAGAGCAACTGATGCTAAAAAATACCTTCCCCAGATAAAGGATCAAACCTGACAGGAGCACAAGGGAGGGTAGGAGGCTGGCCACAACCATTTCATCACACAGGGAATTCAGGGGAGCACCAACAAACAGAGGAGCAACAGGTTCTCTACATGCCAGGGGCTAAAAATATTAGAGACAGGAGGTGAAAAGAGAATAAAAAAGACTTTGTGGCCACTGTTTGCAAATAAAGACTATGGTGTAAAGAAATACATGAACTGCAGGACCAACAGCCCAGCATGGTCACTGCTACCAGTAAAGTGCATGACTTTTCCAGGCCATATGCAGCAGAATCTGGAAATCATGGCTATAAAACAAAAACTGTGCCTGTGGATTTCAGCACTGAGATTTTTTCCAACATATGAACATTAATGCTGCTTTAAAGGAATGAGATGAAATTTCAAGAGAGGCTGAGAGAATGTGGTATTTGCAAGGTCTGTGCCTGATAGCTTGCACATAATGGGAAGAAGAGACAGAACAAATGTGATGCAGACAGTTATATCCCAAGTGATTTGAAAAGTGTCTGTGCCAAGTCACTTGGAAAATCTCATTAAATTAAATAATTCAATGGAGAAAAATGTTCTTTAACAAAGCAAAGAGGAATGGGGAGGGAACAAGCTTTGTAGACAAGACGGAAATGTGGATTAAGTATCCAAATAGATTGAAATAAGTGAACAGCTACTGTCAAACTATGTTGCATTTTGCTTAAACACAGAACAAATTAATGTAACACTGTAGGTTTATCTGACAAATATATTTGTAAAACACAGCATGGCTCTGGGAAGGGAGAGAAGGAAAAACCTGTCTCAGAGATGGAAACCATCCATTTGAACTATCCATGAACAGGGTAGTACAAAGATATTTACTGAAAAGGACAGAGCAGTTATGTGAGGAAAGGGCTTAAGTTGCTTAAAGAATTACCATCAAAAGTATTGGCAAAAGCAGGTTTGAATATAAAATTGTGAAAGTACAACTAAGTTTGGTGGCAAGATTTCACTCTATTACTTGGACATAGATGAATCACACAAAGGAAAATCAGCTTGGAATCACTTTAGAATGCTCTGCACAGGGACTGGGGATGCACAGGATAAGGATGCAAAGTATAAGGGTGTAAAGGGTAAGGGCAACCCTCAAGCTGGGTCATGAGGTTCATGAGAGAACCCCTTGCTTCAGAGAGGACCCCTTGCTTTCTAAACCTGTGACAGAGTCTAGGTGTGGCTAAGTCCAATCTTACCAGTCCTAGACCTGGTCAACAGTTTATGTCTACAGGGTCTAGCATCACTTATCATTGACTAATTTAACATGACTTAGTTACAGATCTGAGATGGCAAGATTTATGTTATACTTGCCATAGGGTGTTTAAACCCATTCACACACACAGACACAGAGATGTATATATATGTATCTGTATCTACAAATGTGCCTGTTAAAAATTCCCCCTCTGTGTCAGTGAAAAGTGTCAAATGCTTTGGCATTTCTCAGCAGGCAAGGGTTGAGCCTCGAGGGGTTGCGGGTATCAGCTGAGGGCCCATCATCAGCTTTCAGCAACAGTCCTCCAAGTAATGCACATGTGGGCCTCCATAAGCTCCAAGAGCATCCCTCTCAGAGGGAGGTGCTGGTTCAACCCACTGCCACCCAGGGGAGCTCAAAGGATCACACTCAGGACCACTCTTTACAAGGTTGTGAGATGATTTGCTTTAGTTATCAGTAAGTTTCTGTGCTGGCCACAACCCAGGTCAGTAATTATTGGAGCTTCTAAAATTCCACCAAAAATGGTACTGCTCTACTCAAGCTATGACTGAGGTAGGGAATGTTCCAAGACTGTCAGGGATGAATGCACATCCCCACTTCCAACCTTTACTTCGGCCAGGCAGCAGGGGGTCCTGTTATGGTCCATGCTGCTTCCACTTTAGCCATGAGAGAGTTCCCAGTGTGGTAAAGGGAAGCTCCACTGCCCAACTCATGACACAAATGCCAAATTCCTAACATCAATTCCAGCAATCAAAAAGCAGTTCTGGGGACAGGGGAGAGGATGCACCACCACAACTGGGGAGCCCAGAAGTGGGCACCGTTCTCCAAGTGTAGCCTCACCCATACTGAGCAGAGAGTCAGGAATGTTCCCACAAGTGTTCTGGCAGTGTTCTGTATGAGAACACTCTGAGGAGAGCTCATCATCATCACAGAAGAGCTCCATACTGTCTTCCCCCATACTCCTTCTGGAGAACGTGGCATTTCCTCTAGGAGTGTGGCAGAGGCCTGACCATAAACAGAATTGAAAGAGCTGTGAAATCCAACTGGGTCATAAAAATTTTTGAATATCCTAGGCTTCATGGGCAGAAATGCAGACAAGGTAAGCTTTGTGATCTTATTTCCTTCAATCTGTTTCATATTTCACTTTTATTTCCTGGGAAGGAGAGATACAGACAGAACACATTCATCTCTGTCAGGAGCAGGTCCAGCCCTCACTAACATAACAGGAGAGGGCCAAGCCAGAACAAGCACTTTTCAGTGTAATTGCTTCGCCTCAGCAATTTCATTTTATCACAGCTGATGTAAGTGAAGGCGAGTGAAAGGGACTTGAGAGCAGAGCTAAAAAACGACATAGCACACAAAAGGCATCAGCTTTTTCAAAGACAGATCAAGTCTGTCATTTTTATCTGACACTAATTGGAAGCTTTTTCATTATCACTGCCAAATTCTGCCCTTGGCTACTTCCCCATAAATCTTTCAGACATTTTCCAGTGGGACCTGGAGGCAAATAATCTGAGGGCAGAATCTGACAAGGAACTGGGAGAAGGACACAAGGGGGTATGGAGGGTCTAGATTAGAAAGGTTTGGAAGCAGCAGTGTTGGGGCCTTGCCATGATTATCTCAGCAGGCTCTTTCCAGTATAAGTGTGCCTGGAGCTCTAGGCTCTTTCTATCTCTCAACCCTAACCCTAGCCCCTACCAGCAGCCTGCCACTGGGGCCAAAACGCCCACCCTGGTAAGGGGCCCAGGTCAGAAATCTGAAGGAGCACCCATACTGGGGCCTTACGCAATCATCTTGGCAGGCCCTTTCCAGTGCCAATGCACCTGGAGCTCTAGGCTCTTTAGATCTCTCAACCATAACCCTAGCCCCTACAACCATCTTCTCACCGGGAACAAGGTGCCTAGCCCTCTGGGACGTGCAGGACTGAAAGGGGTGACAGCAGCAAAGTTAGGGCATAGCCATGATTGTCTTGGTACTGGAGGTCTACGCTCGTTAATCTCTCAACCCGAACTAGAGACCCAACTGGCAGCTTGTCGCTGAAGCCAAAGTACCCACCCCAGTGGACATCAAGAAGAGAAATGTGTGGCAGCAGAAGCGTAAGCACTATGCTGATATCATCCTGGCAAGCCCTCTCCAGCAACAGTGTTCGTGGAGCTCTTTAGATCTATAAAGACTAACGCTAGATGAAGCCAAAACCCTAGCCCTACTTAATTACCACAGCCCAATACCGGGGCTTCTCCACCGCAGAAAGATGCAGAACCAGCAACGTTGAGGCATTGCAAAAATTATCTTGGCAGGTGCAGTGCAGTCGAGTCTGCCTGGAGCTCGAGGATCTTCAGATTTCTCAAGGCTAATCCCAGCCACAATGAGCGTTCTCTCACTAGGGACAAAGTGGCCACCCTGGTGTGGGTCCAGTTCAACAAGGCGTGGGAGGACAAATGTGGGGCCTTGCCGTGTTTGTCTTGGCAGGCCCTTTCCCACACACCTGGGCCTGGAGCTCAAGGCTCTTTAGATCTCTGAGCCCTAAGCCTAGGCGGAACCCTAAGCCTAGCCCTAGTTAATTAGCCATGCACAGCACCAGGGCTCGTCCACCGCAGAAAGATGCAGGAACAGCAATGTCAGGGCCTTGCCATGTTTGTCTTGGCAGGCCCTTTCCAGCACACTTGGGCCTGGAGCTCGAAACTCTTTAGATCTCTGAACCCTAACCTAAGGTGGATCCCTAACTCTAGTACTAGTTATTTACCTGAGCCCAATACCTGGGCTTCTCCAGCTCCGAAGTATCTCGGAGCAGCAATGTCAGGGCCTTGCCACGTTTGTCTTGGCAGGGCCTTTCCAGCACCAGTGTGCCTGGAGCTCCATGCTGTTCAGATCTCTCAAGCCTAAGCCTAGCCCCTACTGGCATCCCGTCACTGGGGCCAACGCACCTACCCCTGTGGGGTATCCCAATAGAAAGGTGTGAGAGCCGCAACGTTAGGGCATTGCCACGATTGCCCTTTCCAGCGCACCTGGGCCTGGAGCTCAAGGCTCTTTAGATGTCTCAAGCCTAACCCTAGGCTTAACCCTAACCCTAGCCCTAGTTAATTACCTGAGCTCGATACCTGGAGTTCTCCAGCTCAGAAAGATGCAGGAGAAGCAATGTCAGGGCCTTGCCGCAATTCTCTTGGCAAGCATTTTCCAGCACCAGGGTTCCTGGAGCTTGAGGCTCTTTAGATCTCTCAAGCCTCACCATAACCCCTATTGGCACCTCTTCACCGGGGCCATGTTGCCCACACCTGTGGGGGTCCAGATCAGAAAAGTGTAGGAGGAGCAATGTCGGGGCCTTGCCATGATTGTCTTGGCTGTCCCTTCGCAGAGCCACTGTGCCTGGAGCTCGAGGCTCTTTAGATCTCTCAAGCCTGACCCTAGGCATAACCATAACCTAGCCCTGGTTAGTTGCTCGAGCCCAATACCTGGGCTTCTGCAGCTCAGAAAGATGTAGGAGCAGCAATGTCAGGGCCTTGCTGTCATTGTCTTGGCAGGCCCTTTCCAGCACCACCGTGCCTGGATGTCAAAGCTCTTTAGATCTCTCAAGCCTAAATCTAGCCTGTACCGGCAGCTTGACGCTGGCTAAGAGGTGCTCATCATCAGAGGTGGCACAGATTAAAAGGCATGTAGTTGGCAATGGTGGCACCTGTTAAGCTCCCTGCATCCTTAGATCCAGGGTTTAACTCAAGGTTCTAGTGCTCTCTCTGAGCGCAAATGAAACTCCTTGCAGATACAGTGAAGAGGTGAAAATCATACTAAAGCTTACTGGCAAAAATATCAAATTCAAATGCTCAAAAATCATCCAGTTTTGGCAAAGGATGAAACACAACGTAGAATTCAACATTTAAAAACTTATCATAGCAGTACTCAGGGTAAATTTAGCATTTACCCAGCATAAACTTAGCCCAGCCAGGAAAAAACCTTTAACCTTACAAAATGGTATGTTACCCAAAAGTTCCAGGGAAGGAGAAGTAGCAAAATAAAGAGGCAGGGAAGAAGCCAAAATGAGAGAAGAGAGCTAGAACAACACACCTAGAGCTACCACCTCCTAGGATTGCAGTAAGGGCAGCACAGGAACTCCATGCAGGCTTTTAGGCAGTGACGATGTGCTGACCTCATGCTCTGCCCTTTAAGCCTCACGGCCTTCATGTGCCCACCCCTTAGGTGGACTGCTGGTCGCTTGGCCAGTCAGAGCCCAGGGGAGCACTGCCACTCCAGGAGTCCAGGGACTGACAGCTGAATCAGGCCTTGGGGACCCAAAGGCTTCTCCTTGGAATTCTTCCCTTGCTCTGACTCAGGCACACCTGATAGATGCAATTGCACCAGCTCATCCTTTTCCCTGGATCTGTGCTGAAAGGGAGCTCATGACATTTGCTAGTTTTCAGAGAGATGGGAATCAGCTTTAATTTAATTCTCTCTATTTGATTGGCAACTTTTGGAGGTTGGCTGGAGAGAGGTTGCTCACTGTAACACCATTGTTTGCACTGGGATTTCAGTGGAGTTTGAAAGTGCTTACACTTTTGGAGAGCTTTCCAATAACTTTCAAATACCTCTTTTGAATCATATACTTGGGAAGGGATAGAGTGTAATGATCCTGACCAAGAGGTCATTGTACATCAAGCAGCTGGTGGTCCACACAGCAGGTAACCCAGATGAGTGCTTATACAAGCTGAAACCAAAACTATCTTTGAAAAGCAAACATAGCTGAAACAAACAGCATCATACGATGGAAAAGTATGATCATCAACTCAGGCAAAAAATGTGGATACATGGACCAGAAAGGGAATTTTAGATTTATTTTGAGCACAGGATGAGGTTTAGCCTTATTTTAGCTCTTCTTTCTCTAGTAAAGATGCAAATGAATGCACAACCCTTAATTTCCACAGCACAGCGAAAATGTTGCAACATGCAGAGAGGCATTTTATAAGTACCAGAAATTGAAGAGGGAAATAGTAGTATAATTAAATAAGGGCACTCCACTGTGCAAATAGGCTGCCCATATGCCCATCTTGCTTGGTTTCTGGGTGCCCACACAGTTATTCACAGGTTTGCTTTAAAAAATATGTGTGTAAATTGAAGCCTGCCAAACAGAGGAACAAATAGTTTGGAGAAGAAGGAGGCTCCTCTGTCTATCTACCTTTACCTTTCGCTGTGCCTCATGGATTGATTTGAACACATACAAGTATGAGTACTGACAACGGAAGGACAAGCATCCTGCTGCAAAGATGGGTAGCATTGATACAATGGACAACTTGCCACTGCTATTGTTTGTTCATCTCTAATCATTCTTCTAATCTCAATTTTGTGTAAAATGTCTGACTTCACACATCAGCTTATATATTACAAAGGGAATTGGAGGACCAATTACTACATTGTTTGCATTACTTTGCTGTAATGCAAAGTTACGTTGCTTTGTACGGAGCAGGCTGGAGGGCAGAGCCAGGTAAAGATATTACTATGTCTTGTGACTGTACTTCACAAGAAGCCCAAAGATGAATCAGTGCCCTCTGGCAGGTTTTGTGTGACCACAGACAGAAAAGATGATCCCTGCCTTCAAGTGCAATTTAGTTTCCAAGGGTATTTTCACCTGAGCTCAGCCTGGAGCAACAGTGAGTGAAGATTCTTGCCTGGCGATGGATCTGCTCAGGTCTTAGATCACATCCAATTGGGCTCATCAGTACACAAATTATCATGACACTTTTTCTGGTTTCCACAGTAAGTTTTTCATCCTATGTGAGACGCTCAGAGGCCTGGAAAGATGTCCTCTGTCAAGGACAAGACAAATTCTGTAAGGGCAACATAACTAATGCCCAGGAAAGAAAATTCATGTGCTGTATAGCCATCAGGGACATCTAAGAATCTTTGGGACTGTAGCATGGGTGAAGGGTAAAGGGGAAAAAGTGGAAACCTTTCACAAGAAGATGAGGTTTTTGTTGCTGTCCTGGCCATCAGTCCCTTCCATTGCTCTTTAGGAATTCTTTTCTATCTTTGGTCCATTCTGTTTCAGGTCTCAAAGGCATTAAGTTGCTGCAAGTTTAGTTTATCAACTCCTCTGTAGAGGCAGGATGACTTCAGCCATCCCCTCTTCCGCCTGGAAGCAGTAGAAGTACAGTTAAGGAAATCACCATCCACATCAGTTCATGTCATTTACAGTCTGTGCTGCCAGCTCCTTGATTTCCAGGTCAAAAGATGAGTAAAATCAGAGAGTAAGGAAAAACAGTGTATTGAAGTGAAAGTGGAAGCTGGGAAGAAGCTAAAAATACTGGGGCAGATCTACCAAAAAAAGGGAAGAGCAGCAGAGGTGCTGTGGACTTGGGGGAAGCTTATCCAGGGCTAGGGGTCCAGGATCCCACAGTGTGGAGAATATTATGGAAGGAGGAAACAACAACATGGTCCTGAGATGATTATAGTGGAAGTACAGGGAAAACCAGGTCTCATATGAATATATTTTTTAAATAAGTTCAAAGCCGCTTTCTGTTGTACTAAATACAGAATATTAACATGTTGCCATTCATCTAGGCTCATTATGCACAGCTTCCTTTTGAGGGTGATTTTTGTTATCTAATCACTTGTGTCACATGTTTAGATTGAGGCTTATGAGAAAAAAAAATTACCTTTTTTTTCTGCACTTTAGGCCCTATTAGTTTGTAATTGAGAAAAATTGAAGACGCACTTGGTAAAGAAAATAGTCCAGACCAGACTCTAGAACTGACATTTTTTTCCTGATGCCGTCAGTGTTTCTAACTCAATCTTTTAATTTTCAGATCTTTCAGATCTAAGTATATACTAATGCTACCAGCTTTAAGTTACAAATCTAAATCACTAGCACTACAAGGATGACTGATAAATGTATTCTGGAATAAATTGCATGCTTTTCCTTCCTCAAACTCATAGTCATTGGTCAGTGGGAGACAGAAGAGGAAAAAAACAAGTCAAAGTACACTGTATCACTGAGGATTGTCTTTTATGGAGACAAGAGCTACTCATATTCAGAGTAAGCTTAAATGATACATATACATTTATATAGAAATAGCTAAAAATAGCTGTTGATTTTGGTTTTAATGAAAGGCATTAATTTTAAACTTTCTTTGCTAGCATTAATAAAAATCAGCCCCAGTGGTGCATTGTTGCTGCTCTGGAAATCAGTTGCTCAAAATCTCCTCCTGTTCCACTTCAGACTCAAACTCACTGTACATCAGTGTACAACAGCTCACTGTAAAGTCATGGATAAAGGCATGGATGGCACATAAAATATTGCAGGTCAGATTATTTGTCCTAACCTCAGTTACATGCTCTGAAAGTGGTGTCCATTTCTTCTGGTGTAAATTTCTGTTATCTGTTGCAAAATAAATTAAGGATATGACCATCATTTGGTGTAAATGGCTCAGATGCCTTTTTGCACTCCTTAAAAACAGACTGATTTCTCATCCCTACACAGTTCTGCCAGCAGGGACTCTCAGTTTTTGCAGGGGTCCCTAATTCATTCCTCAGCACTAGCCAAGCCCAGCTTTTCCTTCTTTGTCTGTCTTAACAACCCACTTAGATATATATTTTTGAAATACAATAACCTTAGTTTGGTTTTTGAGCAGTGAGGTTTGACTCTTTTGTATTCAGGTATGTACTATTTTTGTATTGTTCACTTTAGCACTGAGTAGTGAGAATTAGACTGCCAGAGTTGTAATTTTATGTCATCTTGCCAGACTGACTTGTTCATGAACAGCAGCTCTGCAATCTGCAAACAGAAGTACACAGCATGCCATGCAGTGGCTGCTTAAAACACTTACCAGGTGCTCAGTCCAAGCCATGTTTAAACCAAACAAATCTGTGCCAAAATTTAGAATGTGGAGATTAAGAGTCTTACTTCATTTTGACAATTCTTTGACATTCTATTTTTTCTGCTGACTGTAGATTGTACACAGATGTTCCGGGGGGGGGGAAAACACGAGAAAAGGTACGCAGGCAGTGACAGTTCGCTGTCTCTTCTGACAGAAGAATCAAGTGGTAGCAGATGAAAATAGCAGGTGGTAAATAGCAGATTCAGAATGAATAAAAGCCCTGTTTAAATTTGGCTGAAGTTGTCTGACATAACCACAAGCTTAGGGGGAAGACTGACTGACAGACTGCACAAAAATAAATACGAAGAAAAGACAGTTTTCCCTTGAGAAACAAAGCATGCATTTAAAAGAAAACAGCAGTTTCCTTAGCCCAGGCAGGGCATGTCGGTCTGGCAGGGAGAAGTCATGCACAGCCATTGCCCCCTGAGGACGCCAAGGACACTTAGGCCAGTGGGAAAGAGGAGATCTATCCAAAACATTCACTGCATTTGCCTGTGGACTCTCTGGGGGCAGAGACCTGGCCAGGGTGATGTCCCTGAGACAGTTTAGTACTTGCAGAGGGTGTGCTTGGAGCTGGGCTGAAGCAAAGAGCAGTGTGAGAGCACCCAGCTGCAGCAGAAAAATCAAATGCCATGGTTTTTCCACTGGGAGTCCATGTGACTGATGTGCTGACTCCAATACATTTTGAGTGACAGAAGGATGGGAAGAGGCTTGCACTTGGTTAAGGAAAAAGAGAGGAGGTCTGTGCACTTTTTGTGATCTCAAAGTTGCTAATAAGCAGGTAAGCATTTATTGTGTCTCACCACAGCTTAGCAGGGTGCACTCCTCAAGAAAATTAGAGGCCTTGACATCATCCTTCCCAGGTCTACACACCCACAGGCTGCTAATTACTGACAGGCTGCAAAAGACTTGGCATAGAGAGCACCTTCAAATTGTAGACAGGCACTTCCCACTACTGCCAGCACAAAAATCATCAGGAATCAGGCTACCCTGTGCTGTAAATATTTTCTGAAAGTTCATGCTGAATTTGTTCAACTTTTCCTGGATTTACAGCACTAACTCTTAGATGGTTTAGGACAATTTATTATACATGGCTCAATTGCTCAGTTGCTCTATGGACAATTATTGAAAGGTGCTGGAAGCCTTTTGATGCTTGCTGGAAATGACACTGACAGGGAACTTCACAGTTTCAACAGAAAGCTTTGCAAACACGTCTTCAACAGCAGTTTGTTGTGATACAATAAATAGTAAAGAATCTGAAAATATCACAAGGGAAATAAAAAATACAAGCAGTCAGCAGCTCAAGTGTTGCCACGCTAATACTTGTAAATTCTAAATAAATAAAATAATAGTTCTCATTTTAGCTAATCACTGTGCTACTGATGCCCAATTAGTTTAATAAATTGCCAGCAAAACAACTGAAAGCACCCGTGCAATGATGACTTTGTCTCTCCCTCCCAGGCATTTCACTTGAACAACTTTATTAAATCAAGACATAAAGCATGCATAATAATCCTTGGAAATCAACTGCTAATTTGCATTTAAAAAATCAAACAAATAAATATGTTTTGTATGTAATGCAGGGTTAAGAAAGGGCTGCAGCATGCTATAGAATTGGAGAGATTGTGTCATACAAAATTAAAAGACAGAATGGATTGAAGGAGATGAATGGATGATTGAATCAATGAACAAGGCTCAAGGTGGGCTCAATGGGGCTGTAAGGCCAGCTGAAGTATCAGGACTATGTCACAAGACCGATTTCTGTGAATTCATGTGCAGGTTTATGAGCCTAGAAAAGTCAAGGTAACAGAATTAAGTTAAAGAGCACTGTCAAGGTTGGGAAGCCAAGCAAAGAAAATTTAGGATCTGCCAAGACTAAGGTCATTGGAATATTCCTTATTTACAATATATCCCATGGCAGTCCCTCAGGATGTGTTCATACACCAGTTGCCCATAGGACCTTTATCAGACACACCATTTCAGTGCTGAATAGGAGTCACAGACACAGAGTAACCCTTCAGCCCTCACTCTGTTACAGGAGGAGGATGAAGTACACCACTGTGGTCAGAGCATGCTGGATGCTAACTGGAAATGCGCCCTTATCCCATCCTTCCTGCTGCTGCCCAGAAGTGCTGAGTGAGTCATAAAACCTCACTTTGCAGTGGCTGGCACCAGCGGAGTGCTCCTCAGCTCATGGTGCCTGGGATCTGATTTACGGAAGTACCAAGCACTTTGGAAGACAAGCTAAATCAGGCAGAGCTGCACCAGGTGAACCAAGGGCAATTCTGCTGTTGATTTCAGCAGAGTCAAGCTCAGATCAGCTCCTGCTTTTCTTTCCAGACCTGAATTTTAGCAGGAACTACAGAGGAATAAGGGAAGAATGAAAAGACAGGCAATGAAAAATACAGCATGCGCAATCTTCTCTCTCCATACAAAGCTATCCTATCTAGCTGGGAGATGGAACCATCTGAGGATGTCTTAGTAGAGAGCCATAAGCAAGAAATCAAGGTAATAGGATTCATCTGCCTTAACTTAGGTATTTAAAAGACTGACCTCTGAGCCTTAATAATATAGTAATATAATCCCTTAATAATGGAGAGAAATATGGAGCTCCGATACTCTAAGTCAAGTGTTGTCTAAGATACACCTGTTGCCTGACCTCTTCCTCTCTGTTGACTACAGTGAGGCACTAACACCATTTTTTGCTTGGTATCTACTTTTGTGGAGGAATTCCTGACAAAAAATGGTCATGGTGTTTATCTTAATGCCATGAACAACTCAAGCCTTGCACAAACAACCACAAGGCCAAAATGCTCTGAATGTTGCAAACACAGCATGACTAAAGTTCACAGTTTAGAGGAGAGTCCTTGAGATGTCCTTGAAGGGCAAGAACAAGGAACTAAGGCAAGGTGTAAACAAGTTAGAGAGAAGCCCCCCCAAATACGAGAGAGACCGTAAGCAAGGGAGGAACTCGCAGTAGCCTGGCGCGAGATAACCAATTAGCAATAGCTTAAGGTGCGTGAGCATTACAATGTAACCAATCATGTAGTTAGGCAAAATGCGTGATCATCAGCAAAGCAGATAAAATAAGGTAACTTTTGGAAATAAATGGAGTTCGACTTTAACTGTATCGGTGTCTTGTCGTCCATCCGGGTCGTACCTCCAGGGGGGTCCTGCTACATGCTTTGACACAACAGAAGAGCAGAGCAGATGGTGCTGAAGTCCCAATGTCCACTCCATACGCAGTTTGGGTTTTGTTTTTTAGATTTAGTCTGGCTCCCCTAAACCAGCTGTCCTACCTAGAGCAGCTATTCCACCACAAGTACATTGTAAAATTGCTTGAAGGATTCGTTTAGACTACTATGCCTTTCTAGAGTTAGAAGGACATTTGATGCACACCTGGAACAGAGGTTTTGGTTAAGTTTCCTCCAAAAGGAATTCAGTTAAGCAGAACAACGGCTCTAGGAACTGAGCTGACAACAGACACAATGATGAGATTTGCTTTAGAACTGCATCATTGCACAGATCCTTAATACTGCTGTATATGCATCATATCAACTCAGACTCAGATATTTAATTTTCAGATAAGTGAATGCCAGGCTTAGTGACACAGATAATACAACCCAATCATAGTATTTTAACAAAATCAATCAAAACTATTTACATAGCTGTAATTATCACAAATCCGTTTGAAATGCTGTTTAACACATCATGAAATTTGCAGAGAACAAAATGAAAACACAGAAATGGTATTTTTCATTAGAAAATAATCAACTACGGGGGATTACTAGTCAAACTACAGGTTATCATTATAGAGTAACTTTTCCTACAAACGTTAAAAGCAAACTCCTAATTCAGAGAGTCATAAATAGCAGCATCTTAAGGCGAATTGGAAGGAAAGGGTCTTGACTGAGTACAGTGAACATTCAAATACAGATTCAATGCAATATCTCTTTCTGTTTGCTTAAATGTAGTGGGAATGTGCACAAATTAGTCTCACCTGTGACAGTGAAGTCTATTTCTTTATATTCACTGCAACTTCCCTGGGAAAATTCTGGCTCTGATCACAAAAGACCCCTTCATCATACTCAGCAGGGCCCAGATTTGTTCCTAAACTTCTCTTTCTAAGAACTAATGTCTTTGGAACAGATTCCTTAAAATGTTGCAGGACCAGCATCCTTTGAGCAGAAATAACTACAAATTCCCTGCTTAAGCTTTTCAAAATGTCTGTTAGTACAGAATATTTAACAGCTTACATAATTGCTATTGTTTATGAGAGCATCAGTGAGGACATGCAGAGCTTTTCTATTCTCATCGGAGATATCAAAAAACACGTGACTTCTCAGATACTTGGTCTGGTCACTTGGGTTATGCATTCCTATGCTGAATTTTGTAGGCAAGATGTATATTGTAAAGCCAGAGAAAGGGAAAAATACAAGTATTTATGAGTAAAATTTATACCCAAGAAAATATAAATATTTTCCTGACTATTTTGTTTTATCTTTATGTGCAATTACTCCAAATGATAACAAATTATGAATAATATGATAGACCACTGCATGGAGAAAAGCAGGGCTTTTTTCTCCAACCAGCAAATCATCCAAGTAGATTACTGGCCACTAACAACTGGCCATGGCCAGTGTTGCCTATCAGGCCTCAGAAGTTTCCCTTGTTCTGTGTTGTGTGAGAGTTCTCTGTCCTAGAAACCTGCTTCCCAACAAAATAGTGCTCTCATATCTAGGCAGGCAATCAAAGGCAACTTGGAAATCCAGGGTGAGTCATGTTTTCTAAGGAATCTGATTAATTTTATAGTCTTGACAGAAGTTCATGAATCAAACAAGCCCCAGCTGTCACATTTTACCACCTGTTTCTGCTCTCAAACAATGGTATTATTCCAAGACAGTTGCAAAGTGTGGATGCAGAGCCTGAAGTGCTGAATCCATCTTAGCCTTTAATGAGACTGTCTAGTGTTTTCCTATTGCATTATCTTTTTCTGTTTTCCTTTAATTCTTTTGTCCTTGGAACTTCAAAATGTTTGTGAGCACTCTCCTAACAACAACCTCTAAGCAAACCCTGAGGATTATTTTTGTCTGTCTTCCCAGCCATGCAGGCAGTAGACATCTTCATTCTAAAACCCTGAACACCTGGAAGATCCCCCGGTGCTTCCACTGGGATGTATGACATGGCACATTGGCATTGTCCACTCACTGTGGTTAGCACAGGCTCAGGTTCCTGGAGTATTTTGACTATTCATTTTTGCATACAGAGTTTTGCATGAGCCATTGGATGGTATAAAGCTTCTTGGAATGAGAAATAGAAGGGAAATTTTGTAAATGCTGATAAATTCAATGTTTTGGTTTAGAGTGTGATTCATTAACAGCTCCAAACAGGAGTGGAGAAGTGAAATGTAGTACAGAGGGAAGGAGTCAGGTGGCAATATGGAGGAGACCAGGAAAACACCAAGATGCCATTGGCCAACAAGCCAGTGAAGCTAGAGACCCTAGCACAACTTCCCTAAGTTCCCTGCTAGATCAATTGGTCTAAGAAAAGGTGATTACTTCTCTCTCCAAATATTTCTGTGGTTATTTGGAAAATAACAGTTCTAGTTCTTATTAACATATCTCTTAAAGTCTTTGAAAATCATGTTAAAACAAGAATAATGGATGTATTCTCCCACCTAAAAAGCTTTTCATAAGCTTTTTTCAGAGCATAAAACAATTCAGACTGATGTGGCCAGCTTTTAGCTGTGAGCAGTTCAGTCTGACCCTTTTCCCTCCCACTCCCCCACTGCTGGCTGCTCCCCTCCACCACACCAACACAAGGACACGGCTGACCTCAGAACAACTGTACAAATAAGCAGGACTGCACAGTTAGTTTACTGAGATGGTCCCTTAGGGTGTGGCTTGCTTTTAAAGGCAGGAGCTGAGCTATCATGAATCCATACCACCACTTTCCTAGCCTGCACAACCCAAAATTAGCAGGAAGAATTAAATTGCTGCTTGAGAAATCATCATCCATTTATGTATTTCTTGCCACTCTTTGCTTAAGGCATCTTGAACACTCAAGACACTTCATACTGTATCCATACCACAAAGCTTTAGCTCACTGACTCCTAATACACATTTGAGGTACAATTTACATTTGATGAATGATATATGCTTCTGAAAACCAGACAAGACTTGAGTCCAGCTACCATTTCCAGACAAGATAATGAGTACGGAAAGGCGCAGCACTGGGGCAGAACAGGGAGAACAGCTTGGAGCAGACTGGGAGGTGTACCTGAAGTCGCAAGAGACAAAGGTGAAACGGAGAAACTTAAGTGGAAGTGCTCATTTACAGCAACAAACCCAGATTGTCACGTGCCAAATTCTTAATTACATTTGCACCATCTGCCATGGTTCAATCCCTGCCAGCAGCCAAGCCCCACTCAGCCACTCATTCACGCCCCTACCTGCAGGATAGGGAGAGAATCAGAACGATAAGAGGTAGAAAACTCACAAGCTGAGAAAAAGACGGTTCCACAGAGAAAGCAAAAGCCACTCACACAAACAAAACAAGGAATGAATTCACTGTTTCCCATGAGCAGGTGGGTGTTCAGCCAGCGCCAGGAGAGCAGTCACCTATCGCATGTAACGGTGACTTGGGAAGACAAACACTACAAATGTCCACTAACTACTTCTTCCCACCACTTAATGCACTGAGCATGATGTTCCATGGTCTGGAATATCCCTTCAGTCAGTTTGGGTCACCTGTCCCGGCTGTGCCTCCTCCCAGGCACCCCCAGCCTCCTCCCCAGCACGGCAGCACAAAAATCAGAAAAGGCCTTGGCTCTGTGTAAGCCCTGCTCAGGCAATAACAAAAACATCTCTATATTATCAACCTGTGTTCAGCACAAATCCAAAACACAGCCCCGTACCAGCCACTGTGAAGAAAACTAACTCCACCCCAGCTGAAACCAGTACACCACGCAGCTGAGGTCTCTGTATTCCTGACAAAATAATCATCGTTCAGTGTGGCCCAGCAGCTCATGGCTGTGAGGACCAGAGTCTATCTTTTGAGAATTTTTTTTCTTTTGCAGAAATCACCACACTTACTGATGTAAAGGCTCAGGAGCCAAGTCAAACAAAGCGCAGAAGCACGTGAAATGCTATTTATGCATCAGGATTTAGTTTAAGCAGTAGCCTTACATTTATGCATTAATACCAGCTGATTTCTTTGTCACCTTGGGGAGGTGAGGTTTGTCCTTTATCTTTGTGCTTCAGCTCTCTGCACATTATTCTTCAGCAAACATTTAAATTCACCATAAATCCACAAGAAATCTTTTCTTTTTTTCCCTGTAAATAGACCTCTTTTCTTAGTTGCCGCTTACTCTCCCTCTGTCCAATCATTTACTCAGGTTTCAAATTCCTTTCCAGTGTTCCCAGACTTAATTTGAAACTATTGCAGGAGACAGCAAAAATTAGTTTAGAGAAATAGTTTTTTTCTGACAACTGTCATTGCAGTATTTGCTCACCCATCAATTTTCCAGCCTACCTTATTCCTTTTCTTCCTAGTAGAATTTTCTGCATTATGATGCCTAAATTGTTCATATTCCTGTTTAGGCTTTAGTGTTCTGCTTGCAAGCAACAAGCTTTTATATTTTCTGCTTCAGGCATTTCTTAAAGATTAATCACTGTGCAAAGGCACTGCTAGAGGAACTCCACAGAAGTCACTGAGACTCTGCCAATTCTAGGTAGCAGCCCCTTTGACCAGATATTTCTAACATTTCACTGACACTAAATCTGTTTTTATATCATTCACATTTTAAATTATATACATTTTTCTTATTTATTACAACTATTTAAAACCCTGGGTTCTCCAATTTGCACAGCAACAATAAGCAATTTTACAGCCCAGAGAAATTAATAACACTCAGAGCTGAGCACTGTTGTCAAGCCAGAGACCTCCTGATCTCAATGGATTGCTTGGCACAGTGTTGGTATTCATTATTTAACTGGAAATAATATTTTTTTTGCTCAGTATGATGGAATTCTCTGAAATAATTCAACTGGAAGGAAAGTTGCCTTGTCAGAAAAACATCATCTTAACAGTTGCAAAGCAAATTTGTGAGATAAGAACTATTGGAGAGGAAGAAAGAGTGTTTGAAAAAGTAATATTTCTCTGGAATAAGTCTGAGACTTGGACTCTAATATGAAGTGAAAGATTATCAGCTGGAATTTCCCCAGGACAGACTGGTAGGTAAATTGCACTAACTTTCATTGGGGCTAAAAACATGGTCACACATCTGCATCCAAAACAATGAGAAAAATTCAGCCTCATCTATTCTGCCTCCAAGGAGTGTTTAATTTTTTGTTTAGCCATTTCTATGCAAATAAGATAAGTGTTTTAATAAACATCAGGACACAAATGCTTTATTACTGATTGCATTACATGTATATTACCACTGTAATGCTTTGTGTACACACTAATTAATCTTGCCTTTTTTTCTTCCAGTCCTAAGCAAATACTTGCTTTGTGGCAAAACAAAATTAGTGACCCAAATGGAACATAAGTTACCTTTATTTCAGTGGTAACAGACATTATTTAGCAGGAGATTCTTACAAGTATTCACTAATGTCATTCTATAGTATAGTCCTTCATGTAACTTACAAGATTAAGCAAAACAGTTCTACACTCACTAGTTAAGGCTCAAAATTTAGCATTTATATAAGGCTGATACTTACTGAAATCTGGCAGCTCAACCAATCCTGCAGAAAAAAGTGAGCCATTTTTGAACCCATGGCAGTTCATCACATAACACTGGCACTGACATTGCAGTAATATTTGCTTGAGAATGGATTGTTGCGGTAATATTTGCACCCAGAAACTACTACTGTATCTACAGAAATGTGTTATGACTTTTTTAAAAGCCAAGCACTGACTTTTTAATAGAGTTCATTTATTATAAAAAAGACGGAATACATAAGCTCAAAAGCTAAGAAGCTCAGTGTATCTTGCTTTACATGACCCAGCTCCAAGCATGGACATTTGCCTGGCACAGGAGAGGAGACTTCACACCTGGATGGGTGGCAGTACTTGTGCTGCAGAACAGGCACACACAATCCACTCAACTTCCCTTTCTCTGCTGAGGACCACCTGCAGACCATGCACACTGAGAGAAGTGTAAAATCTAAGATAGTTTTGCTGGGATGAGCTTCAGCTTTTTGGAGATTTATTTTGGATTTATTAGTCTTTTTAATACTCTGCAGGATATGATAACACCCAGGATAGAAAGACTCTGAAATGCTACTCCTGACTTACCACTGGCTCATGAGTCAGTCTTAATAAATACTCTAAATTATCTAATACACAGAGTGTTATTTTAAAAATAATTCTTTCCTTGTTTTATAGTTTCTCAGGGTTTGATATCCACTGATGTCTTGTACTAAATGCCTTTGTCAACATGGTGGTCCAATGTTTTGCTGATGGAAACCAGACAGCATTTTCCAGCCTAGTCTTCACAAAATACATGAAAGCAGCAATGGCAGCACATGAAGCCAGTCACAGAGGACACTGATGACTTACCTCCAGCCTGTCTCCTCCCTCTCCCCTGAAGATGGTAACAGCTCCTCAAAGGCAAAGTTTTCAGGCCAGATGCAGCCTTAGCACAGCTGGATTCCCCAGACCAGCTCCTACAAGGAGCTCCTTCAAGGCTCCAAGGCCTCCACGACTCCTACAAGGCAGTAGTGACAGGTTAACCATGGTGTTGAATTGAAGTTTGCAGCTTGTTGGCTACTGAGGAACAATCCTATTCAGCTGCCTATTCAGCTGCCAAAGAGATAATGCCTGAGTACAAGATGAGAGAGGAAGAGCAGGAGAAGAAAATGCTTTTCATCCTTCATAGCCAAAGACAGAAAATGAAATTCTGATTATTATGCTCTAACAGACGCTCATTTGCAAGAGTGAAACTACTTTGGGAGGTCATTTCTACTTCCAAGATACTCATTTAGCCAGAAAAATACCTGAAGATTTGAAGTAGTTTAACATCTAGAAAAACCATTGCTTGAGCAATACAAACAGTTTGCAACTACTTACTACATTTTAAAAATATTATTCATTTTGCCCAACACAATGACTGATTTCACATTTGACTTCTTAGATATGAAAAACCTACATAAAATTCACTCAGTTATGAAGAAAGACAACAAAAAAATGTAAAAACACCTGGGGCCAGTTTCTGCTCTGAGTCAACATTGCTACCTCACTGGCAACAGACAGCATTGCTCTGGACTGAGCGCAGCACTTGTAGCAAAAGAGCAAAATTCAAATAAAATGTGCTCCCACCTTTAACACACATGTATCCACACTTATGCTGAACTTTGCCAAGAGCTTCCCTTGGTGAAAAACAGATTTTTCTTTCTATCTTCCAGTAGCAGCAGGGACCTCTAAATCCCAGTGTCCTCTGAGAACAAGACTTCTGAAGTTAGTGCCACAATATCACCTCCTTGCAATATGGCAGGAGCACATTGTAAAAGTGCCAAAAACAGACAGAAAGGAGAGCGTTATTTCCAAGAAAAGTGAGCAAGCGCAAAAAACACCAAAACCAAAACCAAAGAGAGAACACAGAGGGCAGGTAAAAGCTAAACTACAGTGTAAGAGGCTTCTGAAACAGAAGGCTTCAAAGGCAGAAAGGATCCACGGGGCAGAGGGAAATGACTTCGAGGCAAACATCTCTCACTCCTGGGTCAGCATAATCTGCAAATATTATTTTCTAAATTACCAATGCTTTTTGCCTTGGAGTTTTTATTTTCTCCTCGAATTAAAAGATTACTGCCATGGCAATTTTATTTCACTATGGATCCCATTTAATTAGACACACACATGTAAAACCATGGACCAGCAAACGGAAGAAAAAACAACCTAATTTATTCACTTACCCATGGGGGGAGGGGGGGAAAACAACGTTTTTAATCCTTTTTCTTGGAAGTAGAGAGAAGGATCCTGACTCCCATGCCTTCCTCCTTAGGGATGTCCTGTCGGCTGTTAAGATTTCTGGGAGTCAGAAGGAGCTGGCAGAGCAGACCGAACTGCATGGCATGGTGTTTGTGGATTACTGCACACAGTAACCAAGCCCAGCCTCTGAAATCTGCTGGGAATTTGCAGCTTGGTTATCTGCACATGTGCAGATAAACCAGGAAAAAAACACTAAATTAAGAATCAGGCAGGGATTGTTAATAGGGAGTATACTTTCATAAAGTGCAAAGCATTTTAATGCAACTGTCATTTTAAGAATCTCTCCAGAGACACTGTTCAGCATAAAACACGTAACATCTTTTTGAAGCCAAATTAATGAACACACTTCCCTGCCTAGAAGGGTTTACAAGCTAAACCAACCACATGTAGTGTAAATGAAGAATTAGATACAATATGACACAAATTAATGACTGATCAACCTTGCTCCAGATTTTCTCCCACGTCTAAGGGACTTGGAATGCTTGAAGGTCAGACTTACCAGTAAAGATCTAGGTGAAAAAGGCACTTGGTACTTCGGCTTTCCCTGTGTTCTTTGTCACCAGATTCCCTGTTCTATTTAGCACCTGTCCCACATTTTCCCTAGTCTTCCTTTTGCTAAGTACCTGTAGATGTCTTTCTTGATGCCCTTTACATCCCTCAGCAGATTCAATTCCAGATGAACTTTGGTTTTTCTAAGCCCAGCCCTTCACGATGCATTCCTCTTGGCTCTCCTATCCCTGGTTCCACCTCTTGTATGCTTCCTTTTTATGTCTGAATTTTGTCAGGAGCTGCTTGTTCATCTGTGCAAACCTTCTGTCTTCAGCTTAAAGGAGGGGATCCTGGAAAAGCAACCAGTTTTCCTGAACCTCTCTTCTCTCTGGGTCTGTATCCCATTGGATTTCTGCAAGCAGATTTGTGATTAGGCCACAGCCTGCTCTTCTGATATCCAGGACTGTGATCGTCCTAGTTTCTCTGCTCTGTCCTCTCAGGAACCTGAACTGTACCATCTCATGGGCACTGCGGTCAAGACCATCCCCAGAATTCACATGGTCATGATTGTTGTGGAAAGGAATTAATTTTGCGTTTTTCAGACTACCAGCCCAAACTGAGCTTAGGGACCTTCTTTAACCGTATTGCACAAAATCTTTGTGCTTCCACAGGAATACTTTCGAATTGCAGGTATCTGTTGTCATTTCCACCCAAGCAGCACTCCTTTTCTGTGCTGTTTAGATCACCAGACACTGCAAACATGAATGGACTCACATTTGTGATTGACTTGTATTTCCTGCGGGAAACAGAAAGAGTTGTCACCTCCCTAAGCTTTTTTAAGAGCTTCTATAAACATGCAGATAAAGTTTTCTTCAAGAGTTAAGGAAATATTCTGCTTTTAAAGAGAGAAGTGTTCACATCCAAAACCTGAAATTAAGTTTACACCTGAGAAAAAGACATGAGGTGTGCATTTTCAAAGCACTGATTTTTCAACATCCAATTCTTACATCTCTTTACCCTCAAGTATACATTTTAGGGAAGCCTTTTGTGGGTTGCTGCTATGTCTTCTGTCACAGCACCCTCAGAAGGTCCATCATAAAGACATTCCTTTCTAAATTTAGACGTGATAATAAACTTCAACAATAAAATTATCTCAAAACAAATTTGACTCCACTGCCCTGGACCTTGGCAGACCTTTCCAGCAAATAAGGCTAAAGGAAGAGTTATATAAGGAGATAAAAATCTCAAGGTGTATAAAGGATGGGGGAAAATAGACAAAGTGGTAAAGTGATGTCCTTTCTCAACCACCATTACTAAAATGTTTCTGTGGATTTCTCATTGCTCTGGAAAGTAACTGCCTTGTTATTTACAGCAATATATTTTGTAAATAGCAAATTCTATGGGCTATACACTTTGTGGTCTTCTGACAAATCCACCTACAAAAATACTGGTAAATAATACCTTGCACTTGGCAGTGTGATCACCTTGCCATGATCCATACATATGAAATGTGCATTCCCAGACACTGCTACGTATGGCAAAGTGCAGCCATATACATCCAAAATACATGGATCATACAGAACTACCTGAAATCAGGAACAAATCACACTCTCTCCCCCTCTGTCACTCTTACTTCGAAGTAGAATTCTATACCAAAAATTGTCTCAAACAACTTACAATAGATATTTTCTCTGTGTGTTTACAGATATGCAGGGGAATAATTGTCAGTATAGCCAACATATTTTCCCAGATTATTTTATCAACTTTTTCTAATACCAAATACCTGCTACAACCATAATTTTTATTTGCTTACAAAAAGAACAACTAGTACTTCAAGAATGGTATTTTAAACAAACCTTTCGTAAGTTGAGTGGAAGAAGTGTTTACCTTGCACAGAGGCTTACAGTGTGCAAGGGAAGTTTAGCAGTGAACCAACTGGACCACAGACAGTGAGGGAGTCCAGTGAGGACCTCAGTTAGAGCTATGTGATCTCAGTGAGTGCTGCAGAGCAAATACTGTGATAGCATCCTAGCAAATCAGTGCACAGGGCTATTTGGAGGCTTATAACCATAAAACAGAAACCCCTTCCGCATGAGCTAGTGTTAAGTATTTGGAGAATATTTGTAAGATCTGAGCAGCTCAAAGAGAGCATGGAGGAGGTGTTATGGCTCTCCCACCAAATGAATTTTCTTGGTTGTTCCATGGCAGCATTGTGTTACAGATTGCTAAGTTTTATAACATAAATTCCTGGATATATATAAAAGTTCGGGGGGAGTTTACAGCAATTTTAGTCATTCCACTGACTACAGGAAGCACTGAAAATATGTGGAAAATAAAGTGAAGAGCAAAGAGAAGATCTGTATTCTGCTCACATAAAAAGACTGCTTTCCAAGCAGGGCAAAACTGCCCTTGCTGGAACCTGTGCCAATAAATTACAGGGAAGATCTGCTATATCTGCTATATGAGGAGAAAAACTTTGGCCTATATCATTTTCAGTTGCAAAATGTTGCTCTCCTTGAGACAAATTTCTTTTGATATGTCAGTTATGCTTGTCTTTATGGGGAAATATGTCCATGACAACACAAAAGCTCAAAACATAAAGGGCCAGAACTATTCCAGATGTAATTTTAATAACAATTTGAGATTGGGATGTTTAGCACTAGCAGGTTCCTGCTCTTTATGAAGCATGAGTATAGGATAGAAGCAATTGTGAGTGGTGTATCAGTTCACAGCAGCACATAGTAAATGGCATCCTGCAAAGAAGCTGTTACAATAATTCCCTATCAGATGACAAAAAGCCCATTGAAATATTTTCTGTTCTTCCTGATTGATGTGATTTCTTTAAATTACAATTAAAAAAAAGAAAAAGAGAGATTGAGCGAGAGAGAGGGATGTTTTCTAATCACAGAACTTCTTTATGTTCCAACTGCAGCTTCACATCAGCTGGCAATTTGATACTCTTGACATGTTATTTCATTTCACTTTGAGGCACAACAGGGTTTAGATAATTTTGACTATGAACAAACTGGTAAAGTTCTCTAGCTATTAATGCAGAAGAAATAAAATCTCCATGCAGGCACTATCTAGCTGTTGGCAAGGAATAAAGACAACTGACTGATTTTGCACTCCTTACTAATTATTAGCCTTACTAATTATTTTAGACTAAAACAAGTAAATCTTTACATTAATTTTTTGCATATTACTCCAAAGCTTTACTGTGGACTTCCATGAATTTTGAAACTTAACTGAAAAAACCCACGAAGTTTATGTGTTTTAAAACCTTTCAGGACATTAAAAAACTCATGTGATATTTGTAAGAAGCCTGATCGAAAGCCCACTGAAGTTAATATGAGTCTTTCCATAAATGTAGAGGGTTGGATCGGGTCCTTCATTTAAAAACACAAATTTCAGAAGGAAGATGATAAATCATATACTAGCCTCTAGGAAAATTTATCTATTATTTCCAGTATGTTTTATTGATACTGAGAGGCCATTTAAGATTCATGTCTCTGCTGCACCAGTTCATTATGTATGTTGTAAATCCTTGAGCTTATATTTGAATACATCGCGCAGGCACAAATTCTTCCACATATTCAAGCAAATTAATTCCTTGCCTTGTCATTTTATATTTCAGTTGTTTTGCTGCTTTTTGATGGGTTTGAACAGATAAACTTTTCTGAAGGCAATTCCACAGTTACTCATTGAACTATTCAACCCTTTCTGTACATCAACTAGCCACAACCTATTTCCTTGCCACTGCTTAAAAATCAGGGTTTATTGCACAACCCCCTGTCTGTGATCTCCAGCACACCGCTTAGTACCCTGAGATGGCCAAGTTACCAGGAACAGGTGAAAGCTGTAGAGAAAGTGTCATGACTTTTGGTGATATATTTGGAATTTCTAACACAAATTTCTTGGGGTTTGGGGTTTTTTCTGCATCACTTGCACACCAGGTTCATGAGGGTTGAATACAACATGCATATGAAATATCACTACAGGATGATGTCTTATCCATTTATCTAGGTTATATGGAGCTGGACAATGATTTGTCTGGAACTTTAAGCACAGCACCCCATCCTTCCTCAATTCCTTTCTTCAAAAATAGTGGAGTGGAGAGCGTCTAGGCACTTAAAGACAAAAATCACTTTACAAAGAACTTTAAACTGTAGGAAGCTCATTGTACCCATGAGCTCATTGTACACATTCAGTGTGCTCTGTGGCTAGAAGACCTAGTCTATGACAGTCTCCTTCCCTGTGCAGAATCACTCTGAGGAGCTGCTGAGCTTCCTAATACTGCAGTCTTCACAGCTTATGGTGCTTCCCAGTTAAATGGTACACACCTATTCTGCACTCTGTGCTTGGGATATGCTGACAAAAATTTAACCTAAAATTGTTTGTATGCATATGCATGTGTACCCTTCCAAATTTCCATGGTCCCTTGAAGAGGGACTGCTGATCTGCAGGCAGCTTGTCCCCTCTGCCTGGTGCAGGCTCCCAGAATAGACAACAGAGTGTAGTGAAGGAAGCTGGAGGCACGTCAGGGAGCCGCAGGAGCTGACTGTATGACTGGAGCACAGCCTTCTTCGAACTTTGACCTGGGTTACAAGACTCAGTTCAGCACCTTCACATTGTCTGTTGAAATATAATTATAATTTTACAGAAGTTGTCCATGTGAATTGCACAATGGTGTGTCCCAAGCCTTGATATGCCCTCAGTTTGTCCAGCTGACATGCTCCTTCTTGTTCTCCTGACTAGTCCACTCTGAATATTGGGGCTTTCATCTCAGTTCTCCTACTTGCCTTAAGCTGAAAACACCAATGATTTACTGTTGCTGACTCCAGAGCTAAATGAGTTTTTCCTGTTGTGTGTCTGGTTGAATTAATGCTACAGCGAGACTGAGGGGAGACCTCACTGCAGTCACAACTTCCTCATGAGGGGAAGAGGAGGGGCAGGCACTGATCTCTTCAATCTCATGATCAGTGACAGGATCTGAGGAAATGGCCTGAAGCTGAATCATGGGAAGTTTAGGTTGGATATCAGGAGAAAGTTTTTCACCCAGAGGATGGCTGGCAACTGGAATGAGATCCCCAGGGAATTGGTCACAGCAGCAAGCCTGACAGAGCTCGAAAAGCATTTGGACAACATTCTCAGGCACCTGGTGTGATTCTTGGGATGTCCTGTGCAGGGCTAGGAGTTGGACTTGATGATCCTGATAGGTCCCTTCCAACTCAGCATATTCTATGATTCTATGAGTTTATGAGTACTCTAGTGAACAACCTCTCTAGAAATGTGGCCTTGTCCCTCTGAGAGACATCCAGTAGCTCAAAGCAACAACAGCAGATCCCATTTTTCTTGTAAATACCTGGGAAGTAACAGAGTAGAAGACTATTAAATTGGGCAGATGTTAAGGAAAATGTTTTCTCTCCCTGGTCATTTAGCCACCATATCTTTAAAAAATATTATCTTTTCAACCTTTCCCTTTTTTTTAAATTTGATTTTTCATGAATTCTGTTTAACTTTGACTTTTCTATTTGCTATTTACCAAATTACCCATATTTTCTTGTTTTTCTAAAGAGCTCGTCTGCATTCTTAGGTGGTATCATTGCAGGAAAAATCCTGGCTGCATTCATTGCATGCTTTACCGGTACGAGCTATAAACATATACCATCTTCCTGGAGACAGAGCACCAAAGTCCCTCCAGGTGCAGCTGCTGGTACAGATGTGGTTAAATTGGAACAGTACTGCCCTCTTTGGAAAATGCAGTGACAGGAATAAACTAAACTGCACTGGAGTATCTTTGAACTACAGTCTTTGCAAGTGCTTTCCTTCCTGCATTTCACCAGCAAACCTGCAATGTCAGTGGACTCTTCTTTGAGCAGGCTTGGCCCATGGAGGATGGGATTCACTGACTTCTTTGGCAACACTAGGCTCTAAGCACTGCAAGTTTTCTCTGATATCACAGTTCAGGATTGGCAGGCAGAGCTGGAGGTATAACTTAACACGCAATACTATTAATGAATCTCATCAAAAGGAGATCACAAAATCCATGAGTTGCATAAATTTCTAGAGGCTATCTACAGCTAATTCTGTTGGCTGTGTTGTTTCTCCAAGCTCCTTGCAATAATGAAACAGCACTTAGACCTTTTAAGCACCATATTGTATAAATTATAGGTGACACACAACCCTCACAGCAAGGAAAATGACAGCATTAAATTCCCAACAGCTATCAGGATACATTAACACTTTTAGAAGAAAATTACCTTTGAGAAGACAAATTTTAAATGAATAAACATGAATCTACAAGGTTCCAGCAGAGCATGGAATTTCATCCACAAAATTTTATTTGGCGTCACGTAATTCCATCCAAAGCAAAGCAAAAGCACCACAACAGATACACGCAGTTACAGCAAGCTTATCTCAGCCCTGATCACAAATTTGTCAAAACTCAACTTAGCTCAGAAGGGATTTATGTTGGACAGACACTGAAGAACTTATCAGCTGCTATCATAGAAAGCAGCCCCTGCAAACCACAGGAGAGATGAAATAGTTGGGGCTGCAGCTTCATCCTATTTGGCTATGGTATCCCTTCAGCTGCTGCTCCCTTCTGTGCATTTCACTTGTCAGTGTCCTGACACAGCCTTTCAAGTGACCAGCTTTGCTGCAATAGTGTGGTCTAGGTCAAAAGCATCGGTCTGTTTGGGCCTTGAGCTTGCCAAAGGAACAGCAGTAAACAACCTGGCGCCTATGAGACAGCAGCACGGCTGGCCAGGCGGCTGTGAGCCAGCAGAGGAGTGGATGTGCTCAGCTCCAGCTGGGATGCTGTGGATTGCTTCTCTGTTTTCCCTTATAGCTGGTAGCTGCCTCTGTGCCTCCTTTCGTTGCTAGTGTTGGTGGTTTGGGGAGTTTCACACTACACTTTTGGTGTCAGGCGGATGAGAGTCACCATCCCACTCCATCAGTAACACACACTGCAAGGTGCTGTGTGCCCACTTTGGCCTCCCAGGAGAACACTCAGCACCCCCAAGGACCATCCTGCACACACATCCTACATGTGGTATTCACACTCAATGGAGCAAATCCAAGGATCACTTTGGAAAGGTTGTCATTCTCCTTTGGTGTCACCTTTGGGCTGCAAGAGCAGTTGAATTTCAGGAGGGCACAGATGACACCTAAGACCAGCATAGATTCCCTAGCTCTCTACTTTCAGTCTCATTCCATGTCACCAAATCACACACCTCCAAATCGGTCCCCGCAACAAGTGAAATCTGCTGAATTGGCAGCTCTGGGAGAGGGGAGCTATGCAAAAAAGGTTTCAGAGCTGCCAAATTTTCAAGCAATAGATGGCACAGAAAGCAGAAGGCATGCAGATAACACATAGGGAGCAAGCTGGAAGGCACTGAAGGTCACTGCACAACCTGTGAGGAGAGAAAAGGGCATGTAAACAGCACAGAAAGGTGAAAAATATCATGACTATTGGAATCAATGCAAATGGGTCCCCAGGAAAAGCATATTTTTGTACAAAGAGCCGGAGAAGAAGTGATTTGCTATTTATGCAGAGGACAAAACATGGGTCTGGCAGTTAGCACAGACTAAGCAGAGCCCAAGGTCAATTGCTGTGTAATTCATATTCATATCAAAACAAGTATGGTGCAGAACAGTGCATATCTGCATAAGTAGCAAAAAACTGCATATCCCATATTGGTGTAAAAATGCTCAGAGCTCAATTAATTATAATCTAGACTAAGAAAATGAGAGCTTGAAATGCTCTCATTGAAAAAGAGGCTGCAAACACAGATTAAGCTGATTATGCAGAAAGCAATGCTGTAAAGAGAGAAACTCAGATGCTCAAAAGGATGCATAACTTCTTGCATCAGGAGTGCAAGTTAGCCAGAGCTTTGAAGCATATATTTCCAAAATAAGCTTTCTGAATGAGAGTACAATGATTTTAAACTTGGGGAAATCAGGTTTCATTGAAGTATAAACTCATATTCTCAGCTTCTTCTGCAGAGAAAATTCAGAGTCCTAAATCAGGCTGAATAGAAATAAAAAAGGTTATAAAATACTCTTTCCCCCACCCACTATGTCTTTGCAGGGCAAGCCACTGTTTCCAGTTTGTTTATTTAAAGTCAATTCAGGGATTTTAAGAATTGCAAAAAACCTGCCCAAATTAAGGCATTTTCTCATTCTGTCACCACTGAGACAGGCAACACCTGGAGTATTAAATAGGGCAGGCATGGACTCCTTTCTGGTCTCAGAGCCAATTGGTACCGTACAGATCACATCTACAAGACAGAACGCTCTTCCACTTCCCAGAAATAGGGTATCTATATCCAAATTGCCTAATTAGGAATGGTCCCTTGGTTCTTTAGTCCCACGTATCCTTGCATCTGTCACAGTCTCAGCTTCTACACTTCCTTCTTTTCCTTTTCTTGATTCTTCTCTTGGGTCGTTCTCTCCCTGAGCATGTCCCATTGCTCCCCAGGGAAGCAGCAACCTCCTCCTCATCCCTCTCATCCCAGATTCAGCTGCTCTGTCTTACAGATAACTGAAATCCATATTAAACCAGTTAGGGTGGTCTAGCTATGCATCTGACTTTTTTAAGAGGATATGAAAATGGCATGTATGTGTGAATCTAATCTTAGTTAAATTAAATCAGAGACAGGCACTTAAAAGTCCTTACTTGTGGATGTGGTTATAGGAAATGGGTCAGTCTCAGTGGTAACATCACTGGATATTAATCTTTGGAATATGGCAAATGGAAGAAATCTGCATCAAATATTGTAAGAGGGGTGGAGAATCTGGAACTGAGAAACCAACAGAAGTTCTGAGATTTCAATGAAAGTAAATCCAATGACATATTTGTATACTGATGAAAAGACCAAGTGATTCTAGCAGTTAATAGGCATAAATATCTGCAAGATGGACAGTGTATGTCTTTCACCACTATTAATAGCTTGATGAAGAGAGAAATCTGTCTGGCTCCCAACAACTCCGAAGATTTATGAGGATCATTCTAAGGCCTATGAATATAAGGCATTTGAAAGTGAGAACTGAAAAAGCACTAACAAGGCAGTGAGAGACAGATGAATGCTTCTGAAATGAAAAATGTTGGCAACATCCAGAGACAAGAGATGCGTGGAAAATGATTTAATAATTAGCTAACAAGTTTCTCCCCAGTAACTGTTTGTCTACTCAAGTAAAGAAAATTGCTGTTGGATAAGAAGAAGCACTGTCAAATAAATGAAGAACTGGTCAAAGAGAGAGAATATGGCTGAAATGAGCAATTTTCATAGTGAGAGGGATTCTAAATGAAGCACCACAGGGATTTCTGCTCTGGTCTGTGCTGTTCAATATCTCCCTAAATGATCTTGAGAAGAGGATGAAAAGGAAAATTAAAGCATTTGCTGGTGTCAAGCTTTCAGGGTAGTTAAAAAACTGTAGAAGCACCTTGTAGAATTATAAAAGTGGGCAGGTGAAATTCAGTATACGTATTTAGAGTATTTTAAACAAACCCAGCTTCACAGTTAGAGGATGGGCTCTTACTTGACTATAATCTCTTACAAAGAAAATCTCACAGTTGTAGTGTGTATTATTAAAACATCATTTCCACAAATAGTTTTGGTATAAATTAAGTGTCAATGGCATTAGAAAAGGAACAGAGAACAAAACAAAGCTACTATGAAAGCCTTTCTGCATCCATACCTTCTTTATTGTAATTTGTGTTGCTCTACTCAACTGAAAACATGAACAGGGAATGATCAAGAGAGGAGCGTCATTCTGTATAAGAAAACTGAACACATGCAGATCATTCTGTGTGGAGAAGAGACAACTGAAGAGGGTATGATGGGCACCATTAAGATCTCAAGAGCAGAGAGGATGTGGCTGCAGAGCAGCTGTATTTCTAACTGAAGAGCTGCAAAACTTGGGATGAATTCAGCAAGGAGAGATTTGCACTGCGAATGAGCTGTGGAAATTCTCTGGCAGCTCCTGGTTTATTTCCTGGCTTATTCCACACATTGTCTTTCTGCATTTTCTTCTACCTCTCACCTGAATGCCTTGGCCAAGGATCCCCTATATGTATCCTAGGGACTCCAGCTGACATAGCCAGCATAGGACAGAATGGAAATATTCTAATACATACCCATGACAATCCCAGCCTCCTCGTACAGATGGTATCCACTCCTTTCATTGCACTAAGCATTTCTTGAGATTTGGACTTGAAAGCATTTCTAAGCTGCCTCTGTAGAAATGAATGATCAAGAAAACCCCAAAAGGACCAAGAAAAACTCCTATGTCAAAGTAGGTATCAAAGTATTTCCCTATTCATTACCCTCTCGTCATTCCTTCTGTCATGATGAACACAGGTAGTATTTGAACATTGACATGTGAAAAAAAAAGTAATTTAACATTCTTCCCCCAGAAAATTGTCAGGAAACAGTGTTTTTTCCTAGAACTGTTTCCTAGTGCTGTTGAAGGGTTCAATCCCAAGCACATCCACCTCACAGCCTGGGTAATGAAATCATCCATTGTTTCCATAGCAACAGCAAGCATTTGAAAACTCAGGGAATTCAGACAATGATGCCTTCTGAGAGCTTGGCACTTAACTTGAGAGTGAGCATCTCAAACAAATTCCTTGTTTAAGAAAGATCTCAAATTTAGAGTTAACTCTTCAATCAGTAAACAGCAAGATACCCAGCTGACTGGTTCCAAATTATTTTGGTAATTTAGGTACAGCTCTGATAACCTTTAAACTACAATCTATATGGATGTGCACATTAGATCAGTATCTACTTTTTTCTTATTAAAAAAGCTACAAAAAACCTGTGATAAAGTAATGAAGAAAAATTAAATTCCGTTTAGATACAAGTTAGTATCCAAAATCAACAATAGTTGTATCACGCTTGATTTCACTGATAGCCAGGGGTTTGTACATGCTAACCTAGAGGAATCATTAAGGAAATTAGATATTCTTTAAAATGTCTGGAAAATATATGTGCTTACATAAACACAGTACATACCATAGCCTAAATTGCTAGTGGCTATTATTAAATACTTTAGTTTGTTTTGTACTTGTGGGACAGAAATTTTCATTGACTATCTATACAACAGAAATACATAAAAGTTAATTCTCTCCTCCTTGTCCTTTTACCATTATGACACATCACAAACACCTATCCCATGTTTATGACGTACCGCAAGGCTATATTGGAGTGCTATAGGTCAGAAGTAAAGATAATATATGGATCAAGACAGAGGGCAAATGTATTTCCTATATGCAACTGTATGTAGGTAATGAAGAGTTATTCGCAACTAAAGATATTTTTAAACACTTTGGCTCAAGAACTCAGGCATGATAGACTGTAGGGGACATCCAGGGTCAGTTAGAAGTAGCTACATCATGTAGTTCTTTAGAGGAAGTTAACAAGCTGACACAAGACTGTCACAACCAGGGCTAAGTTCAGCTGTTCCTCTCACAGGCATTGAAAGCTGTAAGAATGCCTGGTGTGTGGTCCCAGCTGCTGTGACAGAAGGGCACAGATCTGCTAGGTTGACTAAACTGAGGGCTTCAAAATCTGTTCCCTGTGTAAAGTTCTACATGTAGAGAGCTAAATTGGGCATCATTACTTGCCACTGAATCTTGTCCCAGGTTTCATTACCCTCAGATACCTGCTGTTCCCTTCCAGCATTAAGTCCTACTCTTCTCACTGCAGTTCCTCTTAAGATCCATCTCTTTTTCTCCTTCCTCTCTACTCACTGTTTCTCGTTACTGCTCCCTGGTTCCTCTCTCTCCTCTCTTCTTCAAATCCCTATCATAGATTTTCTGTCTCTGAAATAATTCCTGCTAACCTCCTTTTCTCCCTTTTCCCAATAGCCAAGTGAGTTTCTTGACTCTGGATTCAAATAAGTTATGCACATTGCAGAAAAAAAGCACGTGGGGATCCGTAAAGATGCAGGAAAGGCAGCCCTACTCCCATTTCCCATCACTCTCTGGGGGATAGGAGGGGAAAGAGGCAAGGCAGCTGCACTGCTTAGTGTACATGGAAACTACAGGGATTTATGGAAGTCTAAGCTGTGATTAACATTTAATGAGCAGGAACAAATGGTGACAACTTAATCAAATTTGGACATCTATTAATGGGAAAATGCAAAGTTCACACCTGGCGTAAAGGGTACTCTTTAGCAGATGTGATCTCTTAACCTCAGATTATAAAGGCACTAGAGCTTTTCAAAGAAAAGTAATCATCTGTTGTTTGCAGAATTATTTTTCCCACCACATGTCAAAGATATGTTGACTTAAACTGTCCAAAAGCACTCAGCGCAAGGTGGTTCTGGACAGTGATGAAAACCAAGGCCTGGGAAGCTTGGCTAACTGGTGACTGGTGGTGCTTCCAGACACTTTACCTAATAGTGCAAGCTCTTAGCTACATATATGTAGCATATATATATAAATACACACACACACATACATACATATATACATATACATACATATATATATATTTAGGACCTTACCTTCCAGCCCTGACTAAAGTTGCTTTGATCCCTATTTTTGCATCACCACATTGCTCCTCCCAACACTTCATGCTATTCAGGTGGCAGCATTGCTGTCAACTGAGCCACAAACCCTTGGCCCATCCCCTTGAAGCTGCTCCTGGCCACATGGGAAGAAATTGTTCTGCATAATGGCATTTTCATACTGGCACAAAACACCTTCAGCAGCAGTCAGGATCTGAAGGTTTAAACCAGCTGTTTACTTGGAGAACCCAAAAAATGAAAATGAAAGGCACCTCCACATCCTTTCAGGTGCTACGTATTTCGTTCAAAGAAGATGAAAATCTATATAATCCACCAAGTATTGCTTTGAGGATATTTGTTCTTGCATTTCTAACTACTTTTAACAGGTCATCTCTTCACAAAGTCAGGCTCTTTCATCATTTGCAGGTTCTGCATTCATGTTTCAGACGTACCAAACTGTAGGTGCTATTTGTATCAGGGAATGATGGAGTATTTGAAAATGGCAATACATGTGACAGGATATTGAAAACTGGCATCTTTACCCTCTACATCCAAGGAAGGACACCGAAAGTAGTCCATATACTTTGGCTCATCTGGACCAGTATTTTTGTCACCCCATTGAGGTCAATGGTGTTATGTTAGCAGTGGCTGTGCTTTTTATGCACTAATGCAGCAGAGCACTTAAATATTTTGCTTACCTATCTCATTCCTTGATCTGAGGTCAAAGGTAATTTTGTATAGAAAAGTATACTAGAATGTGAATGTATAAAATTGCAGCTAACATCATTGCCCAGCTTAAAGGTGGAATCATCTTCATGTTATTCTGCCTTCAAAATTAGTCCTGCTTTAAGCAAAGCACAGACCAGAGTGCTTCAGTGAATAGCAATAAATTATTGAATTTACACTTTCAGATTTGATTTTTGGCTTTGCAGCAGAAAAGTCAAGGGATTCTCAGTTACTATGATAAATAGATGTGTTGTCTCAAAAGTCACATTGGACCTAGAAAGACTTTGTTTTTAAATGCACAAATACTACTGGACACAGACAACAGTCAGGATACTTCAGAAAGGATGTATCAATTTATTAGAGATCTGGGAAAAGCTGCCATTATTTAATTAAGGGATAAGACAATTATAGGCCATGTGTGCATGCAAATGTATACTATATTATCTTGGGTAAATCATGGATGTCGTATATAAAATAGGGCACGCACACACTGAGCTGACAATTTTTAACGCCAGTTCCTGGAATTCTGGTATTTTACAAGTTATAAAATAATGAAATATAAAATAAAGCATTTATGGCACATAGTCCTGTTAAAATGCTACAAGCATTTATGGAGTATATCACTGTTAAAATGCTCCCCATTAAATTGCTATTAATTAAACTCATTTAAATTCAGTAGAATTGTGTTGCTTCACACGAGAGCCAGAGTGACTCATACAAAAATATGTCAGTAGTTTCTTTTCAAGGACATCAATGATGTTTTTTCCCCCTACTCATTTCAAAAAAGAATTCAAAGTATCTGTGACCCAGGCACCTGAAGCAACGGCCCCTGTGCAGGCTACACACTGACAAGAAGTATTATATTTCCATGTCTGTGGAGCAATAGACTGGCATATTGAAGCCAGGCACATGCCACAGTAGCTAATTTGAGAGAAAGCTGTCTCATAAAACCTAGTAAGAGTCTGCTGAAGACTGTAAACATAGTAAAATTTTTAAAAGTTTGCAATGATGTTGCACAGATTGTCTGCTGTGTAGAAGTCTGGACACTTTTATTGAGTCAGACTTAAAATTAACCCAGTTTTATTTCTAAGAATACAAGTCTATTGTTACAGGAAATTAGCTCTGCAACCCTGAATTCTTGCTATGTTCTAAAAAAAAAACCAAAAAGCCCAGTTTCATTTAGCATAGCAACGTTTGCAAACTGACACACTGTGAAACTCACAGTGCCTTCCGAGATATTCAAATGGAAATTCATACTATTACGCTCATGCAACATTTGCATTCAGACAGGCAAGGCGATTGCTAACTAAGTATTTTGTTACGTTTGACATTGAACTCAAGCCTATCCTGCACCTTTAGAGCAATTTGAGAGAAGAGAAAGCTTAATACTTCATGGCAAATTGATGTGAAAACCCCACAATGTTATATGTAAAATAAACCAACCCTGAGTTTTAGGAAAACCAATATGCTAAGCAACTCCCACCAATTTCCACATGAGCGCAATGGAGACTTTTCAGGACCAGAGTATCTGCCAGGCTTTTAGGTACAGGAATTCAGATGGAGAGAACCCAGATTCTTCTTTCAAGGGTGTAAGTCAGTTGGTTGTGAAGACCAGGGGAAAAAAATCATCATTTCCAAAATAAAGAACTATATTCAATCAGCATTACAGAAGACCTCTCTTCTACTGCAGCATCAAGTCCTCACCAATGCCAAAACTAGATCAGCCATCCAATCCAATACAGCAGATTACACAGCTTGGTAGCTTGATTTTAATACAACAGTTCCTGTAAACTGGTTATTCCTGGTATGGGGCATTTAATTAAAAGCCAAAGAGCTCTAAGTAAAAAAAAAAATCTTCATAATTCATGCTGCTGTGCCTGGGTTTTGGAAGCTGGCATTGTTCCAAAGTGCCAGTTTCCCAGTCAGTTTGGTCAATTCCTATGTCAGTGATGAGAAACTTTCCTCTACCTTTAACAATTACTGACTGCATGAGAAGTAGGGGCTTTGTATAATTACAACATATTCTAAAAGTAGGGTTTCAAAAACATTTTGAAAAAACCACAATAACACTGCCTGTGTCACGGAGGTCCCTCAAATTAAAGAAATCTTGACTTGATTTCTCCTATAGCAGCTGGACGTGATGCCTTAAGAATTTATGGGTTTTTACTCTTAATGTATCTGTAACCTGGTGTAGTTCTGTGCTTCTTATAGAGTGCTAAAAACATTTGTTCCCAGCACCTTTAGCCAGAACAAAGCTCTCTGAATACAGATTCAAGGACATATTCATTGCCCAGATTCAAGGACATTTTCACTGCCCTAGGGCCCAAAAATATGTAAACAACAGTGAGACGAGGGGACCAGGCCTGGGGTGGTTAACATCATCACCTAAGGGTGTGATTGGAGAATTAGGGGCCAATATGTCAATAGGACAGAACTTATAAAAGGTGAAGGGCTCGTGACCTGGTGTCCATTTTGGGTATACTCCCTGAGGGGGACTTTTGCTTGCCCGAATGTACCTTGAAGGCCTTGAATAAATTTGTCCACTTTTTACACTCCTAATTTGTCTTGGCCTCTGTTTCAGGTAGCCTGCTTCTAGGCATCAGAAGAACCAGAGTAACCAAAAAGAACAGCCCTGAAGAGGACAAATTTATGGAGATTAAGGTAGCTGTTAGAAATTAAACAAATCCCTGTTTATCTTAATTGCACTAGAGACCTTGAACACAGCTCAAAAAATTGAAGATTAGCTCAAGACACGACATTTTTTCTTCACTTCCACCATATCCTCTGCCTGATGAGTTCCAGTCTACTGTTCTTGGAGCCATCTCACAGAAACCTGCGCCATAGTACGAGGTCTCTGTGACAGATTCAGGTCCCAACACTCCTGAGTCTGAAGTTCCTGTATGACCTGCATAAGTAATTCAGTAAACCTCTGAAAGGCATCACTGTCCAATACATACCAACATGGAAGACTTTCTGAAATATTGTTTTCCCCATAGACTGCATAATGGCTTCAAAGGAAAGAGTAAAGTGAAAAAAATTAGTATGTGAAATGCTAGTTCTTGACTTAGTATCTAAATAAAAGCTTCTGTTTGAGTCTAGCATTTTGTATCACACACCTGATGTACATTTATGCTGTGCAGGTCCATGTAATCAACTCATCAGCTATGTTTGATATAGTTCATATAAGTGAACCAAGCTTAATATACTAACACTGGGAACTCCTTAAACTTCAAGTTTCTCTGTTTTAAGCAATGCACTTTGCCTTTCTTCTCATTTTTTCCCAGCTGCATTTTACAACTGTTACCAATAGGCCTCTTGATCAATTATTGATTAGCATTGCTATTACTGAGATTCATTCTAGGCACAAGCAAAATAGGTAGAAGTCTATAGCAGTTATGCTCAGAAAATGAAAAAAGCAGGTCCTCATCCCCTATTTTTATTTCTACATCTTTTATCTGAGAAGAAAAGCGTATTACCCCTTCACACATACAAGACACTTTAGGTGAAAGAGTACGGAAATACAAACCACTTATGGTTAAAAAGATGAGACAAACAGGGCTGAACCGAGTTAACATAGGGACACTACAAGGTTATTAACACCTCTTCTGCAAATTGTTTCTGAGAACAGGGTTATCAACTTGTCTGATATTTATGGATTTTCTTCCAATAAGAGGAATGGAATTTCCTGCTCTTGCAGGGCCCATGACAATGGTCTTTACAGAACTTGTCTAACGAGAAACCTGGTGAGCCCTATGAAACACCATTTTAATCAGATGCAGCTGTTTGTTGTCCTCTTTTTGCTCATGAAAACTGAGGCACAGAGATGGCACATCTTCCCAAGGTCAGGCAGGTATCAGCCTAGAAAAGGAGAAATGAGTGCCTGAGCATCCGGAGCACCTGCCCAGGGGCCCAGCCATGAGCTCAGGATGCCCTTAAGACTCTCGTACAGGTAGTTAAGCAACAGCAGCATGAACGTCAATGACTTGTTCATGTTTGGAAACGCATTTTTTTTATTTTTCGAGTTTGAAGGAAGAAGGGGGAAGCAATACAGGAAAAAAAAGGCAGATGATGTCCCCAAGCCTGTGCTGAAGGGACTCACTTCTGGAAAATGAGGACATTCAGAAACCTGTGTTTGACCTTTACATGACTGGAAAAGGCCTATGTGACCCTGGGAGCACAGACAGCTTTCTGCAATCTTGACAGTCTAAGCAGCCCCCTGCAAATCTTTTATGAACAGGCAGCCACACAAACCAGTTTTAGCTTGTTCAGGCTTTTTAAATGGAAATAAATTCTTCAACCTCTCTTATCACTGACAGAGCACTCACCAGCCTAAAAGTCTCATAAATGTATAGCTTGTGTTAAATTGCCCTCTAGAGGAGACAACACAGAGGCAACAGAACGAAGAGCTGGAAACAAATTTTAACATTTTTTAAAAACCAGCAATACTACCACAGTAATGCCATGCTGTTCTTTCAATAAATCAGGAGAGAAATTTCGTTGCACAATTGCCCTTTGTTCCATTTTGCTTCAAGGGCATAAAATCATGTACTATAAAATAAAACTGTGTTGTACTTTCAAAATGAGGAGGCAGATCTTTATGGATCAAAGATGGAGCTCTGTTTTTCAAAGAGGGAGCTGCACTCTTCATTTGTAATTAGTTTTAAGGAGAGTAGGATGAGTTTTTTGATTAGAAATGGATTTCTACTGTCAGAGTCAACTCTGTTGTTTCACACCCATTCAATTCTGAGCTTTTCAAAACTTTATTTCTCACCATGCTTAATTGATAGGGCTCTGCAAAAAGAATACCTAGGGAAAAAAATCACTAACTGTTGCAGCCCTTTCCTTGCAAGAGGAATTTTATAGTTTCATTTAATTTTTTCATTTTATAGAAAGTTGTCTTTAAATTTGGAAGAATGACTATATCCCTTACCTGGACCTTTTCACCCTTACTAAGCCTGGCTACCGATGTCAAAAGGAAATAGTATTATATATCTTAGGAGTAAAATGTGTGATAAGGGCCATCTGGTTTAATTTAGAAAGATAAATAGCAAATCAAAGCATTTTAGCCTTCTGTAACACTAATGGAGTGGGAATACAACAGATAAGAACAAGTACTGGGGTGAATGGAGCTGGAAAAACACCAAAAAACAAAGAGAATTCAAAAGGCTGGGCATCTGGGGGAAAATTCATGCCTACTGAAAGTTTACTGCTAAGAATTTATATCAGAGATGACATGTGTCTCCTTTTTTTGGGAAACCACAAAGAGGTATACTGTCACATAAGTTGAAACAATGCATTAGTCATAAATTATTATATGCAGTTAGGAAACCTGTTAATCCTTTAATGCAGTATTATGTTTAAAAAAATAGAAAACAAGCAATTCTGGTCCATATACCTGCAAAGATGTACAAACCATGGCTACTTTACTAATCTAACAGTGGCAACGTTACTGTAAATTGCAAATGATGAGACTGAAAAATGAGAGGAAGCTGAAGAACCCAAGGTCTCTGATATGATATAGCAACATGAGAAATTACCTGGCTCACACTGATACCTTTCCTAGGAACCTGCCCTACCCGTCTGATGGATGTTGCTGGCCCCAAGGCAAGGAAATCTGATGCACGATTAAATAGTTTCCAAATTGCTGTGAGTTTCCATACGTAAGATGATTCCTCTATCAATGTACCTTAATATAATGAGCTGAAAGCCTGGTGTTCAAGGAAAAACATAATGAATGAATTGGATGTCCTTTGTACAGGCAAGGGAAATCAACTGGAATTACACTGATCTAAATTTTATGAGTATCTTCTGTATTGACCATTAAAAATGGAAGTTGCAAAGTTAATTACAGCAATTAATTTTCTGTGCAGCTTCCTTAGTATTCATGGGTGCATGCCATCAGGGCCCTATGTATGTTCAATTTGCTTAAATGTTTGCTATGCTGGTCATTATTCACAAAAGATAAGACATCCTTGCTCTAGGCTTTTCTCTTGATCTCTGCAGACTGGGATTAGTTGCAGCTAATTTATGCTGTCCCTCTATTCAGGAACAAAGGCCTGTTCTAATCTGTGCCCCTCCCACATCTATGTGAGAAGAGAAACTTCATCTTGAAACTTGAAAAAAGTTTTTTTCTTGAAAAATTCTAAGTATAACTCTCGAGCCCATGGTGCATTCTGAAACGAACTTTTTGGTCCTGAGACCCATGGTAACAAAGGGCAGTTGACATCCACATAACTATACCTAAGTATTTACAAATGGTTGTGAGAATATGAACAATACAGAAAGAGAAATGTAACAAGAATGCAAACCCATAAATCTGATGTGGAAAACATGCTATTCACATCACATCATATTCTTATGATGCATGAGAACTGCATAATAATTTGATGGGTGCATTTCTGGAATTGTATATAGTATGTCTCTGCTGCCTCTACAGATTACAGATAGCGACACTATTAGTATGGGAATGAGGAAAATGAGTTAAGGCATTCATTTTACAAAGCACTAAAATAGAACCATAAGATCAAATCAATGTCAGCTACTGTAAAACATGCATCGTAAAAATGTGATCAATTTAGGCTTACTCATGATTCCGCTGGAAAGCTTTCAAGCTGATTTGAGTAAGAGCATCATATTACAAAAATTAAGCCAGGCTTTATTTATGACATTTCATCCAGCCTTCTCCTTTTAGGAAGACCTTTGTTGGTGCCTACCATTCTGCAATATGAGCACCCTTCAAAATCTTTCACAAAATACTGTGTGAGAAGCTGCAGGTTCTTCCAATGGGCTAGGGTGGAAGCAGTTCTAGTACAGCAATTCTATGCCATCTTCCATGCTCTCACCAGGTTCTCAGAGATCATTTAATGTAATAATATTTGGCATTCTGTAAATTCTCTTAACTAAGTAACCAAAAGAGTGCTATTACATTCGTAATGTCTTAAAAAGGGAAATTTTGGGAGTGAACATGGGAGATCTGGAGTTATTATAAAGAAAGGGAACAGGTTTGTGAGGTAGAAATTTGCAGAAAATAAGGCTTCAGTCATTCCACTGATCATGATGAAGGGTCTCATTCTGTGTTTCTAGCACCGCTCATTTTCTGTAAGCCTTGAAAATACAGATGTACGAGACACATCCCTCTGTTGGTGTAGCACCATGACCACAACAACGTGATCAAAAACCACAGCACCACTGAATGGGTGCCCTTGTGTCACCCGTGGGCTTCTGCCACATCATGTTCCGCATTTACCACCTGGGGCTGAACTTGGTTTTCTTGCTGATCTGACTAGAAATTAATCTAGTTTTAGTTGAGAAATGAATGCCTGAAGCACTGCTAGGGCCAATACAAGAGCAGTGATGGGAACATGCACTGATAGCTGCGACAATAAGATTCTGCAATTAGACTGCCTTTAGTCTGTCATTAAACTGCAGGACTAATGTACACTGAAAAACCCAACAGTTCTAAGCACTAAAGAGCTGCATTGCTCTAATTTAGCGACTACGGGTAGAGAGTTTGATTCCTGAGCCATTGAGTCTTCCATCCACAGTTATTTCTCATCTGCTGGAAGAAGTCTCTGTGTTAGAGTACCACAGGTCCTGCCTTGCACTGAGCCAAGCACAAGAGTAAGTTTGTCTGCTTGCTTGAAACAAATACCAATTGCTACAGTACCAGGCATGACAATAATATAGCTGTGAAAAGAAAACCACCTACACAAATTAACTATATGCCAGCTTTTTCCTGAAATCCATTTAAGGATAATACTACTGTGAGGGGACACTCTTAGAGCAACATGAAATGCAATTAAATGAGAAATTGAGATCTGAGTACAAGTTTGTTGCACATGTAATTTTTTTTTTTGGACAATGGTCCAATCCAGGGAGGCTGTTTATCAACAGTGTGAGAGACCATGTCTTAAAAGGGACAACACACATTTGTTACTCTGGTACAGTGGGTCTGCTGTAAATCACACAGACTAACAAACCAGCCAGCAGCAGTAGCTCATAGGTACTGGACATTTTTAGATGAGCAGAGTAAATCTCTTGTCAGAGATGCCAGAGATTAACCACACTTCATCACCTTTCCCCTTCACTGAAAGAAATCAGGAAGAGCAATAACAGAATATTCATTTACAGAAATGCCTTTGAAACAGATGTTGAAGGACTGATAAGAGAAGATGTTTGCAGAGTATTTTGCAAACAATCTATAGAATCACATAAGAAACTTAATACATTATAGCTTGAAAACCTATGCATATACTTAGCTCACACAGAATAAATGTGAATTACTAAGTGCATTTTACTCAATTTTAATGATCCTCAGCTGTGTTCTGGTGGCGGAAACATAAATACTCTGCTACGTCCTACAGTGTTACACCAATGCTAGTGGTAGTATATCCTTATTTTTGCATATCTTCGCAGTAGAGTGTGAAGTGACCTTGAGATGTTGAGATTTTTTCCTCTAAATCTGTACCACCTGTCAGTCCCAGGAAAACTGGGCTCCCTCCTTGCAGAGGTCTAATCCACTTGTCAGACTGAAGGTCCATGGAGGTGGATTGTGTAGCTGTTCTATCATTTCTAGGGCAGCTCTGCACCGATGATGTCCAGAGCACTGTGAGAGACTCCCTGCTCCTCAGACATAACTTTCACAGCAGGAAAATCCTATTTATTTATGTTCTTTTTTACCCTTGCAAGCAATTTTGTCCAGATCTGCACTTCCTTATCTAGCAGCCATAGAACAGTTCATAGCCGTGGGGTCTCCAGTGCCAGGCCCGTGCCCCATCTCTTATCATCCCTCACCTGCATTCCTCTGTGCTGTGTCCCATTTTTCCACTTCTCAAGGCTGATGCTATCACTCCAGGGCTGTATTTCTCTACACTGCATCACTGTGTTAGAGGCATAAATATCTCATTCTACATATAGAATAACTGTCTGCTCAAATATCTATACAGAACCACACACAGACAAACAAAAGCGAAACAAATTAATCACAGACACCTGGTCAATTAGAGAAACTGCTGTCACAATTAGATCAAGTGAAACCTAGAAAAGCTCAGACAGAGCAAGCCTGACAAACCACAGTCATGCTGCCTTGCAGATTCAATACAAAGATCATGGTCTGCTATCTGCGAACAGCAATCCTGTGCTGCAAGGACAAGGCTCTCATTCCTAGATCTATACATTCCAAATCCTGTTTGTTAATCCCCCTTCCTCGGGGAAAAAAAAAAAAAAAACAAACAAAAAACTTCCTTCTCTAGTGAATAGATCAAGTCACCACCATTTAACTTCTTCTCTGGAAGTAACTCACTTGCTTCATGCCTGCTGATATCTTACCCAGCAACTCCCACCAGTTAGAGAATGATTGTGATGGAATCACCACCCATCTACAGCCACACAGAGGCTTCTAGAGCAAGCCAGTGTGTCTCCACAGGAAATCCCTTCCTGAGAGGCAGAATGAAAGAGGAGAATCAGATTTGTATTCAGTGTAAATCAGTAGAGATTCACTGAAACTAATGACAATGAACTTATGAGAGATTCGAGAACTATTAAAAATCCTTTTGTTCGTGTATAGCTGGAATTTTTACTGGCAATTCTACGTTCTAAAAATCCACTATTTGAGTTCTTTGAATGGTGTTTGAGTTTACAGCCAGACGTGAAGGGCAGTTTTCTGGCCTCCTAGTCAGTGTTCAGGAAGGGAATAAGCTCCTGCAGGACCACAGAGTGGGTTCATCCTCATTGCCTTCACATTCACTGAGCACAAATGTAGCACCTCTGAGCATTTGAATTCCTTATGGGGATCCTCAGCGCCTCGCACAAATCAAAGGAAGTGAGGAGGTGGAGGGGGGTTTTGAATAACACTACACAACTAAGTTCTTTGACATTAGGGATTCAAAATGACAGGTTTTCTGTTTTGATTCAGGCATTCAAAGAATCATTTAAAATGTTCAGCTAAAATGGCAAAATGTATGCAAACTTGTGCCCGTTTCTGCCCTCAGATGACTCAACCTTTTCCTTCTCACAGTGCCCTGGTTACCGTTGTTTTGCCAAAGCAGAAATTAACCACTCAGATTAATAATTGTGTCATGTCTAGGCATGTTAATTAGTAACTCTGAGCTTCTATTACCTGCTCACTAGCCATCATAGCCCAAACTGCAGCGTTGGGTGTCTTGGTTTGCTTATCTCCAGAGCTCTGCAAGAGGATGCTGGATGTACATGGATCATGCCCATGCATATTAGAAGTCAGTGTTTAAATATCCCACTAAACAACTTGATCTCTCATTAAAATAATGGTATAGAGGCCTTAGAATTGTACATCCTTGATGCTGAGACCAAATTATTTTAAGCTGTAGCCTCACTCTTAAACTGCAGTTTCACAAAGAGACTGAGACGTGGAACAGCTTTGTAGTCATTGCAGAAATATACAACTTAGCAATGCAAGCACTTTCATATTTTTCTTTCTGAATGGTGCTTTAGCATCTAGGACATTGCATAGTCCTACTTTTCAAGAGAAATTTCTGCTCAGCAGCATTTTGGGGATGCTTTGTTTGAAATTTCAGGAACTTTTCAGAGACTTTTCCTTTGCTGGTGACCTCTGGCAGCAGATGGCTAGAGCATTGTCTCCTATTTTTAAGATGCTCACCCAGATTACTCTGTTGTCTCCATTCTGGTATTCTCAGTGACATAAGTTTTGATTAAAGGTCTAGTAAAGGCAGTTGAAGGACTCCTGATGTCAGTAGATGCTGAGTTAATATAATTGTAAACTGGAACACTTCTGTGTCTTATCTTTCTGTCCCATTCTCATACTACACAAACAACATGTGTAATATGTTCATTTCATTAACAAGTATTATTGTTAACAAGAATTATTGGCAGATTTTGTCTACAGCTATTGCTGCATGATCTCCCACATAATTCTTCTTGCTGATTTTCATCCTTGCATCACTCCTTGAATTTCTGTACAGCCAGTAAAGTACACTGATACTCTGCATTATTTGTATATTGTTTCAAAACAATTCATCTCAGTCTTTTTCCTGCTGGATGGTTTCCATGAGGGCAGTTGCTCTGTCACTAACTGTGGTAGGTTCCTCCAACCAGGCAGTCATCCAAGAGTCTGGAATTAAATTTGATTCATGTTTTCTAGCATGGATGAGATTCAGAACATATTGACTTTTCCCTCTCAGTATCTATCTTCAAGATCTTTTTAAACTGCCATCCTCCAATGCTATAAGGAAACCGTTTTTTCATTTTACTTGGGAATGTGATTTGAACAAACATTTTTGGTGTGAGGCCTTTCACAAGTTCTCTCCTTGGCAATTATTTCCTGCACTGTTTAAACACATCCAAAACTGAAGTCTAACCATACAGAGAAGTTTAACTCTTTATTGCTAAAACATAGTTGACAAGTGGAGGTTACTGAGGCTACATTGCCAAGACTGGCTGTCCCCAGAGAGCACTGGCCTCAGCACATCCCCATGCTGCTGCCAGTGCCACAGAATTCTCCCTGAGCATTGCAGCATGCCCTGTGCACCAGGAGCTGCCTGCACAAAATGCAAAGTTTGCCATATACAGCTCAAAGGCAGGGTAAAAAAGCCTCCACACTGCATTTGTGGTTGTAACAGGCATCAGTCACTGCACCACCACACCTTCGGCCAGAGTGCCTTGTGTCACTCTCGGCGAGGAGAAACTACTGGGAAATGGGTTTGTCTGGGATGGAGGATGGGATGTACAGGCCTCATAATTCAATCAGAAATACATAGGAATAGAAAATGAATAATTATATATAATAAATTACATAATTAATTATAAGAATTTCTCATAGACAAATTCATAGTCACAATATATTTTCAAATTATACTACTTTTCACGAGTTTCTCCTCCCATCCCAACTTCACTATGCATAAGGATGTGACCATTTATAGGAAAAGGAAAAAACCTATGAGACTGTCACTAGCATTTCAAATTGATTTCTTCTGTTTTAATAATCACTATTGACCCTTCCTGGGGGAGCAACTTCCTGATGCTGGCAGAGGAGCAGCCAGCCCCTTCAATACAGTTTATTAATGTATCTAAAAGTCAACTTTTATGATCATCATTTCAGAAACATCCATACTTATAAATCATTTAATATTTCTCAGGCGAAGATCATGCTTGAAAATGAAATGAGCACCATGACCCGGAAGGATCTCTCACTACTTTATTTGTTTCAGGCAAAATGTACATTTTTTAAAACCAGATTTCTTTGAAGAGGCAACTTATAACTGACAATTTAGTTAGACTCAATATTGTTCTATGAAGTTACTTCACAAACACTTTGCCTGGTTTTAATCTTTTCAAACTATACTTAACAGTCTACTTTATGACGTACTTAGGCATGAGCTTATGGGTCTGCTGGGCCATAAAGTAAAAAAGTAGTGTCATGAAGATAAAATGCAATGCAAGGCTCCACAGGCCTTACTCACATGCCTTTCATGCCAGCACTCTCCACAATTCTTATTCTAGTACTTTACACTTCTAGTCCCTCAAATTTTCCCCCAGAGTGCTGCACTAGTGCTGATCATTCTGTTTCTTACTTTCAGCATCTCAAATCAAAAATGTTCTGAAAGAGACATTTCAGACCTCTTGGTCAAGGAAAGAGCTGTTTAAGAAATTGGTGGTGAAGCTCATAATGACCAAAAGAAGCATGAGGGTGAGAAGAAGGGGTACGAAGTACAGGGGAAGAGCACCAAGCTGGTAGCTGGACAAGACTCATGCACACAAATCTGCCATCTCCCACGGGGGACTGCCCAGCCTCTCTCCTCCCACCCCACTCCTTATTCCACTGCCTCACATCTTCAGTCTGGTATGGGAAACAGAAGCTAGAATAGACTTCACTGGGAGGGGACAATGGAAAGTGCATCCCACTTACACAAAACAGGGTGGAAAAACACCTTGCAGAAAGAATGTGAAGAGGCTAAATGTGAAGTTTAAATTTGTTTCCCCATGGAAAAGGTTTAGACAATACCAAATAACTCTCTCCGAATGAAGGAATTTTAAGTATTTAAACTGAGAAAATTAGCACAGTGAATGTTGGGATTTGTAGATTTACATTTCCCTTTAAGGAGTAATTATTTGTGGATTTCATTTGTATTTCGAAATGGACAGAAAGTTCTGCTCTACAACCTTACAAAGCTTTCCTTTCACTGTGCTGAACAATATAAAAAGTTGTTAAAATATTTCTGAGTGATCAAGTGAGACTCTAACCCCTACAGCCGAGAGGCCCTTGAGTAAGCTTAAAACACATTTTTTCTTGTGTAAGTGACTCGAGTGTGCAAAGCATTGATAGCATAACACATTAGGCAGACAAGAATGAGTGGGCAAGAAAACCTTATATGAATGGATCACTGACATTCTACTTTAAGATGTGAGTGTTGGCAAGCATAACAACTTTAAATCTCATTACCCCTCTATGTAGCTCCTCTGAGTGATTTTTTTATTATAGACAAAAGTATTCTCTGTTTCCATGAGATAAGCCTATACTGTCCCAGTCTCATTGTGATTCTGGTTAAAAGAACATATGAATTTTGTTTTTACTTCATTGAGATCAGGATTAAATTCAATCTTTTCTTCATGCATACTTACTTAGAGAAAGCATCGAATCAAGACCACATTTCTTAAATATGGCCTACAAGTGCATGACATATAAATGCTTACAAATGCAAAGTGTTGTGTTATCAAAGCATGTACAAAGGATTAGCTGCAAATCTGTGTTGTTCCATTAAAAACTTCTGTGCGCCGCAAGCCATTGAGGAATGAGGTGGGAGTGCCCTCTTGTGTTTGCAGAGGAATGATCTTAATGGTCATCCCATTCAAAATCACTAACTGGGGAAAATTCATCCACTCCTGTACCAAGCATGTCCACACTGGCTGTGGGTGAGGTATACACATCTGATCAGCATTGCAAAACCAATTGCTTACTAGTTCAAACAAGGTTTCAGCCCCTTGTTTTGTCATGCAGTATCCTGCAGCACATTTCTGCTTCACCAGCTCTTCTGCTGCAACCTTCAGCAATCCCTGCCTTTGCTCAGGCTCACGGCCCCATCCTACGCAGGGTGTGGAGGAACATGGGCAAGAGCTACAAGCTCTCTCGATGTGATGTTCCCTCCCAGTGCCTGCAAGGTGAGTCCTGCCCTTGTTGCAGAAATGTAGGTATAAAGTAAGATCAAGTTACTGCCGATCCTAGTGTGGTTTGTGGTAACTGAAAGTAGGGGGACAGCAGGAGAGGGATGTATGGAGCTCGACCTACGTGACTCCGGAAAGGAAAGGACATGGATGTTTTAGTCAGCTTCTGCTTACAACCAGTCTGGTAGGCTGAATAAGGTTTTCAAACTCTATGACACTCCTAGTATAATACGTATTAATTATGCTAAAGCTATCTTAATTTATCCCTGACTTGCATGACAAACCCTACAATCAAGCTGTGTCACAAACACCCACTGCTGTCCATAGAAACTGCTTAAACATGCCAACAAACTGGAGGATCTTCAAGAGAAATGAAAGATATCAATTAACAGGGCAATTGGCACCAGCCAGGGTCACACAGTAATTCTGGCAACTATGACAGCTCCTGTGGGAATAGTCAGCTGCATTACAGCAAGTATTAATGGTTTTCACTGTGCATGCAGCTCAGGGCCCCTCGGCAGCTTCTTCATCCCCATCTGGCATCCTGAGCTCCCCTACGCAACGCCAGGCTGCCCGTGGGCAGTGGGCTGCTTGCCTCACCCGGGAACAGGTAGTGGCCAGACCTTTTTGTATCTTGCACAACACCACCACAGGCTTCCACCTGGGAGGTGCTCCAGAGGAGGCTAAGAGTCAACTGCTATTCCCTGAAGGGATGCACTCAGATCTGATCACTGGCATCTCTGAAATCTCCCCCAGCACTGCTTGTTGAGAAGGAATAGAGAACCTCCTGATCATCCATTCCTGGCTCCCAAGAGGGCCTAGCTTAGGGATTGCAAAGGATGCTGATGGGAACACATCCTGAGACTCTGGCAGCAACTGGAGATTAAGGAGCACCAGAGGATTCATGTCTGTTATAAGGCCCCAGCTCAAGCTTCAGACAACACTTTCTCTGATCTGCAAAGGCCCTGTGTTTAGAAACAGTGCATACTCATTACCTCTGGCAGAGCAATTGCTTCATGTCACATGAAGTGCATGAAGAAATCTCATCTGCCTATTAGCTGCATATTCTGTAGCCAAGGAGAGCATGTTCCCAGTGCTGACAAAGAGTGGCAGCCTTGTCCCATACTTTCCTACACAGGAAGGACCAAAAAGCAGGATGGCCTTGTCTTACTCTGCTCTCTGCTGTTGAGCGCACAGAGGGAGCCTTCAAGTTCTGAAATGCTCAGGTCTCCCTCTGTTGCCCGGAGAGCTGGGGTGAGTTTTGGTGACCATCCAAGAGAGTATAACCAGGCAAAGCAAGTTAGATCATAGGAAACCCTTCAGCAAAAGCCACCTTGTATGAACAGTTCCATGACAGAAGGACACAGCCTCTCCAGTCAAGAATATCAGGACAGGGAATGTGTACTTGTGTACATGGTCAAAATTTGCAATGCTATGAGTTCTCTCCTAAGAAGTTTTCAATATTAGTTTACTATTTCTTAAAGTTAACAAATTACTTACATAGCTGAAATGGATTATTTGGGTTTTAATGAACATTATCATGGTTATAGGATTAACTGTGCTGCCTACCTCTTTCTGTTCTTTACAAATACAGACTTCTTCCTTCAAACACTGAACACATTAATCTTACATATCCTAGGGCAGAGCATCACAATTGTATTGTTCATTAATAGGACCAGTCATAAGTTTTACTGCTCTGAGTAGAAATTGTTTATTTAATTTAATTGTATTTAGATAATTTCTTCTTCACAGTATGAGAGTAAATATCAGCAAACAGGAAAAGAACAGACTTCTTACACAACAAATATTGTTTATTTTAATGGTTGATTCCTTGCATTTAGACATAATTAAATAAGGGCTACACTGTATTTTGTAGGGATCAAGCATGAAGTTTCACATCATAGTTACAACAGCCTGAGTATTTGCTGCTGTCAGGGGACAACACCCTGCTCAACAATTCCTCAGCCCGGGGTTTTTGTTCCCACCACTTCCTTTCTGTTAAATCTAGTGGTTAGATGGTCACAATGTAAGTCAGCTCCGGTGGCAGATTTTCTAGAAAACTAAAGTGGTAGAAAAAAATATAGTTTTCTATTGCACCAGGTAGTTGCTTGTAGCAGCATGTAGTACCCTGTAGTAGTGACAGAAGAGGAGGGAAGAACAAGGTTATCCCTTTCAACAGGAGCTGATAAGTTCCACTTAACTGTAAAGTTAAAACATATCTATAGAACGTGCTCTTTGATCTCTCCCTGTATGAGAAAAACTGAGCTGCTGAGGGCAAGACACACTCACAAAACCTGCTAACCTGTCCTGGAGAACTTGCTGTTTTTAAGAACAAGACAACATGGAAACAAAATTCTACAATAAAAGGTTTGAGAAATACCTGTGTCTATGCAAATTTCTTTGAAGGAAAGACTTATGCACAATTCTAAGTGAAGATCTGATGCAAAATTACATCTATTAAAATTTATATATTGGCAGTGCAGCTAACGTAGTTACATTTTCCTACAGCTTTAATTTTTTTAACATATTTGTATCTGCTTTAATATAAATATTACGAGTAAAATAATATGTATGCCTATTTGATTTTCTTGCTTTATCAAGTGAAACATTCCAAGCAGTTGAAGAAGTGTCTGAGAAATCCACTTCAAAGAAAGGTCCTCTTTCTTACCCAGAGTTCTGTACATATCATATCCAGATTCAATTCCAGATAGTGGAATGTAGTCTTACAACTTCTATTTCGTTGTAGTAGTTCACATGGTACTCCATTTTAAAAACAGCAAAGTGACTATGTGTTGTTTTTCCTGATTCTGTATAGTGTGATTTTAGGATATATTAATTGTAAGAAATGCTCTGAAAGATGGCAATATTAAGAATAGTTCTGGTAAAAACAATCAAATAGTTCAGCAGCCTTGTCTTCTCTAAGAGCCAGAGGCAGCCTCCTGTTAAGGAACATGAAGATATATTTCCTATTTAAAAGTGGATTTGACACTCAATTTGCCAAGGCTGTATAAATATGACAGAAAAGCCTTCTTTCCTCTATGCCTTGTTAATTAATGAAGTGATTGCAAGTGATAGTAATAAACAGCTGGGTCACACAACTATGAGAAGAACATTAAAAGCAGGTTGCTCTTCTCCCATCTCGCCACTTCAATAGTTTCATCTCACTCAAGTCTGTTCATCTCATCTCTTACGGGTGGGCAAAAACCAGTAAGATAAATAGCAATTATATAGCAATTAAATAAAACATATTATCTTCCAGTAATATGTTGTTTATGTGGAATAATATAGAAGAGATTTAAACATTGAGAGAAAGATCCTGTTCCCAACCACTAACAAAGACTCACACTGAAATTTCCCTTATGTATTTTTGGGCATACTGCTACAGTAGTTCAAGATAATGAATGCTTCTGTTAATAAATTAGTTACAATGATGTACTCCTAGAGGCAGCACACAGAATTACCTTTGTAAACACAGGAAAAATTAGCTAATTTAACAAATATTATTAATATTAATTAGTTTGCCTGCCTTAATACACCAAATTTATTGCTTATTTTAACTAACCAAGTGAAGAGGGTTTGAGGGTTTTTCTTTCAGAAAGCTTAGTTATCCTTTACTCTTAATTTTAGTCATATATAAACTGATTCGATTATGGCACTAAACCAAGTGTGTCAGCATAAGCAACCATTGTACTTTTAGATTAACTTTGCAGCAGAAACCTCAAATATCTGCCACAGCTGTACTCAACTTCAGAAAGGGAAAATACCTAGAAATGAAGATGTTTGTTAAAAACAAAAGTAACAGAAACATCAATGTACATTAGATCCTCACAAGTGGTATGAAGACAAACTGAGAACACTGTCTTGAAGGCACAAAATCACCATTCAAGGATTGTAAAAGGGTAAAAGGAAGCTTATATTACATGTCAGAGTAACACTGTTTAGTCATCAAAACTAATAATATATCCCTTTTCAAATTCATGAACATGACTCCCATGAGAAAGTCTGTTCAGAGAAAATTAGGCCATGTAATTGCATTCATTTTTTGCTCCTGTGTTCAGTGTGAAAAATCTGGGGAAATTCCCTGCACCACACCACTTTTGAGGCTTTAATGAGGGACGTTGTTTCCAACTTCTTGAAGATTCTGCAGTTTCAACAGGACCAAATGATGCTTTAGAGGAGCCCAGTGAAACATGCAACCTTCTAATTGTGGTGTGTTTCCTCCTTGAAATTGCTCTGGTGCTAAAGAAGGGCAAGTAGCAAAGAGAATTATAATGCTTTGCACAGGTTCTACAGAAATCCAGGAAACTAAATCCCACTAAGCCTCATATCTATTCCAGGGAAAGTAGAATTAGTATCTAGATAAACATGATCTGTAGGACAATGGTCAGAACACTTGGTAAACTCACATCATACTTATCATCAAGCATGTGATAAATAGAAATAGTGCATGGGTGTCCTAAAGCCTCTTAGCAAATTATTTTAGGGAAACTAAGCAGATGTGTGATAAAAGGTAAAAGATAGGAAACAGAGAATAGAAATAAATGGTTAATTTTCCCAGTGGAAGAAAACTAGCACAGAAATCTGCATGACCTGTACTGGGGAATTTACTGAATTGATCTGAAGTAGGTGGTATGCAGAGGGGTAAAAAAACTAGTAATCATTCATTGCTGATGCAAAAGTATCTGTAGGAGCTTAAAAAGGCTGAGTGAGTACAACAGCAACACATGAAATTCAACATAGCCCAATATAAAGCACCGCTTACCGAGGAAAGCAAACACAACAGCAAATGCAAAATGACAGGCTCTGGCCTTTATTGCTCAGATGTGAGATCCTGCAATTGTGACAGACGGTTCTGTGGAAATGACAGCTCCATGCACAGCAACTGCCAAAAAAGGTGTCGTGGGTTTGACCCTGGCTAAATGCCAGGCACCTACGACGTTTGCTTTCTATGCTCTCTCCTGCTGCAGCTATGCAGAGGAGAGGAAAAACTAACACAAAACACTGGACTCATGAGTTGAGATAAGATCACTGATAAGGGACGCACAAGATTCAGGGCAAAAGCAGGCGGGAGACTTAAAGTTGCAAAGAAAAGTGATTTATTAATCTAACAGAGTCAGAGGATAAACTGGAGATAAAAATAAGCTCTTAAGACACCATTTCTTCACTCACCCCCCTTTTCCCTCTTAAGGCACCGCTTCTCAGCTCACCCTCCCCCCTCCTTTCCAACTTCCCAACAACTCCCAGGCAGGGGCAGGGTGTGGGGTTTTTCTCTTAGGTCAGTCCATCACAATTC